>OZ010795.1:373426760-373703870 GCA_963932465.1 Maratus speciosus
ACTAGGGGGTTCGGCCCCCTACGAGCTACGCTCGCCAACCCCCGTCCGGACACCGCAGACTTTAAATGCACGCTAATTTGATCGGCTTTAAAAAGATTTCGAAAGATTGAATTATAATTTTAAAAAACAGTGGCGATCTCCCTATAAACGGATTTCTATTCATTTCTGTTTGATTGGGGAATTTTAACGCCAAATCCGCTGCGGTACTACTTGATTATCTAGTCGACCACCCGTAAGGCATGGTGACGTCACGGCGACGTCGTTGTGAAGTCACACTGTGATTTTGTGACCGTCGATGTGACGTCACGTGACGTCGATGTGACGTCACAGTGACTAGAATGCGAGGTCGTTATGGCCGTTTTAGAGGTCGTTTGTGACGTCACATTGTGACCACTCTGTGAAGTCACGGTGTGACAAATTTGTGAAAAGTGTGTCATTTGTGACTATTTTGGCATTAACTTTGTGACGAACCTGTGACGAAAGCGACAATGCTTTGACGTCACACTGTGACCAATTTGTGAAATATGGGTCATTTGTGACGAACTTGTCATAAACACTGTGATTTCAAATGAAAATCAAATTTCAAATTAATTGCTTAAAAGACGCAAATAGTGAAAAAGATTCCATGCTGGGACTCGAACCCGGGCCATTAGTACAGCGCACTGACATTCTACCGACTAAATCACATGGAACGATACCCAGGCTGGAAAATTTCTCACTATTACATGATGGCGAGGCTACAAACTCAGCACAAGATGGAATATTTAGCGTGAGCCACCAACATGATGCAAACACGAAACTTAATTAAATCCAGTATCGATTGAAATTATATGAATACTTGGAAATTTTTCCAGACAGAACCATTCGCCTTGCATACAATATTTCAAATGAAAATCAAATTTCAAATTAATTGCTTAAAAGGCAATTTTAATTTGAAATGTTGTATGGAAGGCAAATGTTTCTCCCTGGAAAAATTTCCAATTATTAATATAGTTTCGATGCTGGATTTCATTAAGTTTCGTGTTTACCGCATGTCGGTGGCTCACGATAAATATTCCATCTTGTGCTGCGTTTGTAGCCTTGCCAGCCTGTAATAGTGAGAAATTTTACAGACTGGGCGTCGTTCCATGTAGTTTAGTCGGTAGAATATCAGTGTGCTATACTGATGGCCCGGGTTCGAGTCCCGGCTTGGAATCTTTTTCACTATTTGCGCCTTTTAAGCAATTAATTTGATATTTGATTTTCATTTGAAATATTGTATATAAGGCGAAGGATTCTCTCTGGAAAAATTTCTAAGTATTAATACAGCGATGAATTTTGAAATAACCTTTTGCTGTAAATATAAAATCTTATCTTTTTACCGTACTTTTTAGCAAAATATCGCTATTTTGGAGTCCTATTCTTCTAAATCATTTTAAATTTTTCCACTTAAAAAACAATGCTTATCAACTGACATATTTTTTTATTCAGTTCTATGCTTGATATTAAGTTCTATGCTTGATATTGAGTTCAAGCTTGATATTTAGAATGTGTAAATTTTTTAATTTGTTGTGATTTGTCATTGCTTTATTAAATACGAACATGGAGACTCACGGATATTAATACAACTATTATTTATAGAGCGGCATGATAAGCGATATTTATTTAAATTCTTTATTCCCGTGTATATTGTATTTTGTGAATATGAGCTAAATAGATTTGGTATGTTTTATAGGAAAAGACTGATCTGGGAAATAGAAAAAAAAACGAGTAAGAAAAATCATGCGTTAATCATAGATTATAAAATACTTTCCAACACTTTCTGAATGCTTTAACAAGACATCGTAATTTAGGGAAATGACGTAAATAAGATAACTAAGTAAACATTTGAAAAATTGATTTCAGCAGTTACCGTCCATAGCCAAATATGTTTTCCAATTCTTTTGAACAACCCTGTATTTGATCTGTAGGTTGATACACTGAGAAAAATGAAGTACTCAAAAATAAGTAAACCGACGTACTCATATCGAATTGAATATTTTTGGATCAAAAATGAACCCATGCTTTCTCTATTTTGAAACATCACATGTTATCAAACCCAAACAAACGAATAGTTTTGTACCCTGTAATGGTTCATTTCATTTATGGCGGCATAAATGATGTTTATTAATGTAAATATTAAATTATGCACAGCATTTTAAAAATAATTTAAAAGTGCTTGGAAATAATGCTCTTGTCATAAAAATATTCGATTTGAGTATCTTGTTAAGAATTTTGCTATTTTTCTTAATAAATAATCACTTAAACATTTCTTGTTAAGAACTTTGAACGGGAAATAAATGTCAGTACATTTTTACTTTAATTTTTAGGTTTTTCTTTTTTTTTTGGGGGGGGGGGAGGGGGACAGTACATAATGATTCATATTTGATCACAACCAATGAATAAAAAATGAGTACATGTGTTTCTCAACTTTGAGTACATTTGGATCGGAGCTATTTTGAGTATGTGACACATTTAAATTTGAGTATTTTTACTCAATTTTCACTTCCCATTTTTTTAAGTGCATATATACTATATAATGGGAAAATTTAGTTTAGCAAGAAAACGCCTAACAGGTTGAAATTCTTTTTCAGCAATTTATACTAATGTATGGAAACATACTTGAATACTTTTGTACAACCCTGTAGTTTACCTAGAATCTTTATTACACGCCACTATTTAGTTAAAATTTAATTCAAACTAAGACACTCTTAAAACTGCTGAAATCACATTTCCAGAAATTATAATTTATAGACGGTCATGTATCCAATTCTTTACGTGATCCTGTATATCGTTTTATCTATATTCTACAAACATTTCTTGGTAAATTAAATGCAGTTCAGCAAAAAAGAGCATAACTCATTTAAAAACCACCTTTAAGCAATTTGCGCCCATACCCAGTAATCCTTACGAATACTTTTGTGTAGCCTTGTATAAGAATTATAGCATTTATATACACCATATACTATGCATAAATATAGTGAATCATAAAAGCGCATATCATTATTAAAAATACATTTCCAGCAATCATCGCTAATGAACAGTACTTCGGATACAATATAGTATCTGAAATATTTTGTGTGTCCCTGTAAATGCTATATACGTATTATTCGTATTATACATGAAATAATTTATAGTATGTAAACCTCAGCTACATATATCAATTTCATTATATATGAAATAGATTAACATAATTAAAGTATGCCGCAAACAATTCCCTCCACCCCTATATCATTATGTATTTGAATTCCTTTTTTAGCCCTGTAAATGAACAATAACTATAATTTGCATCGCATAGTCAACAGAATGCATACTTTAGTGCACTTCATAAATGCATATAAATTTTATTCT
Source organism: Maratus speciosus (assembly GCA_963932465.1). Lineage (NCBI taxonomy): Eukaryota > Metazoa > Arthropoda > Arachnida > Araneae > Salticidae > Maratus > Maratus speciosus. The sequence goes on from OZ010795.1 coordinate 373,430,130, forward strand.
GTTTGAAAGCGTGCGTAAAATCATAAAAAATCATTTGAAACGATTTTTTTCCATAGGCTGTAATGTAACGGAAAACTTTTGGCTGTCCCTGTAAATGAACAAAGCATGCTACAAACTTCATTACAAATAGGTACCGTGCTATGGTAAACGTCAATAACATCCAAAAATTTCAGGGCAATCCGAGTATATTTTCGAGAGTTAGAGTGCGGATAGACTGCTAGACGGACAGACAAACCGAAGTCATAAGCACTTTTCAACTTGTGTCCTATAATATGTATCCTGTATTATATGAACTTTTAAAAATATATACTAAAGCAGTTTAATCTATAACTTCCCATCAGGCATGAAAAACACTTTGTTTCAATGCTTAAGTATCATATTTTACTTTTTAGTGCCAATAATTACGCGTATCATAAACGTAGAAAATGAATTTACAATAGAAGAAAATTTAATAACCGATTCAGAATGTCTATAATTAAATGTTTGATTAAAATCACAAACAGAAAAGAAAAAATGCTTACATACAATTTAAAAAAATAAATATACCAATTTGAAAAATACTAAAAATAATAATTAGGATTTATAATTGTACTATTAAACAACAGCAAACTCAATAGATAAATTAAATGCCTTATTAGATTTAACAATATCTCAAAAATATTTCGATATGGTATAAGGAATTCCTATTATTTTATAATTTCGGCAAATGTTGAAGATTTAGGATTTTGAAAGATAATTTAAAGTATTATTAGCACTAAAAGAAAATTCTTTCAAATGTTTCACTACTGTAATATGTAAAGATACATTTTCCCAGTATAATGTTAATTTCTAATCTGAAACAGTTTCGTAATCTTATGATAATCGAACATCATATTTAACCCCAAAATAATAATAACTATAAGTATTAGTAATCAAAAAATAGTAAGAAGCCGATAAAATAATTCCAAATCATTGTCGTTCCACACATTTTCAATCTCAAGTAAGAGTAAATTAATGTTTATATTAATTCCAGTATGAATGTAGGCATGCACAGTCTCTGCGCAGTTTTTTTTTTCAAGCGATGGCAGATTAAGATATTTTTCTTTACAGTTATCGAATTTTAAAATATCGCTTCTAACAGTTTAAAGATCAGTCTCTTACAAATATAACATAAAACTATTTAACTCATATGTACAAATCAGGAATAAAATATTTAAATTAAATAAAACTTACATATACGTTCTATTAATATCCGTGTATCCAAAAATGGTCATTTCCTTATCTTAAAGTGTTGTAGACGTGGTGAAGGTGATGTTCTAAAAACAGTGAACTATTTATTTCCCGCGTCTTCTCATGTTTATTTTTTTGTGGGCAGACGATTTTCAAGCAGATGGTCTGGTACAGATTATTTGTTTTTGCATGCAAGAGATATGAAACTTGAATGCGCAGTAATTTTCTGAAAGTATGGTTAACTAAAATTTTGTATTTGAAGAAATGTCCAATGTATTTAACCTTTTCTTTTTATCCGTACCAAATAATACAAGTTAAAATGTATTGTAAAGTTCATTTTTTCTAAATAATTATAATAATAATATTCATAATTAGAGTTTATTAGATATACCATTGTTTAAATTTTCAAAAGGTGTAAAAATAAATTTAATGGTAATAACGAGCCCACCCCCCTTTTTTTTTTCTTTTTTAAAGTAAAGTTTGTTTTGCACAAATTTTGTATATTTCTTTTATTTTCGGAAAATGCTAATTTTATTTAAAAAGTCTGAAAGAAGTAGAATTTATGACTTGAATACAAATTATAAAAATATTCTAAAGCAATAAATGCATAGATGACTAAACTCTGAAGACTCTTTCTACGTGCTCATTAAAAGGTGCAGATTTAACTGTAATAGAAAATTTTTATTTTGAAACCACAGAAGTGTTTCGAATAATCCTGGTCGGTAAAAAAAGAAATAAATAAATTTCCTCCCAGCAAACTAAATATGTAAAGTGTATAAATTTAATATTCCTAATTCTAATTATATTATCCAAATGCTAGATAAAATTTAAATCATGAAAAAGTATACATTCACTATCTTAGATATCAAATTGATAAAATATAGCCTGAAAATTTAGTTTATTAATGATTGTATCGTGCACTTTATTTATTATGCCCCCCCCCCCTCTCCCCTTTAGTGAGAGAATTTACCATTTGCTATCCACTAATATATTTTATTCCTTATGCCATGTAACTCGTGACTGTTTAAAATATTTCTCTTCATTTTCAAAGATTTTTGAAGTTCATATTTTTGTCACACTGTGACTTACAATATGGTGGTTTTTTTGTCACATATGTGACGTGACGTACGTTACATAGCAGTGATATAACAGTGACCTCACAATTTTGTTTTAATTGCCAGGAAAACATAATTTTACAGTAAATAACATGTTTTAAAGAATTTTCGTAATTTTTTAAAGTTTTCTAAGAAGTTCACATCTCAGTCACAATGTGACATCACTGAGGGGTGGCATTTTGGTCACAGATGTGACGTGACCACAGTGACTTACAGTGACGTCACAACGACGTCACCGTGACCATGCATGCTATGAGGGACTCAATAGGATGGGCAAAATTGTTTTCGTCTCTACCGTCATTTTGAATTTATAAAAACAAAACGTAGCCTATAACCATCGGACGCTTAAGACGAATCGATAGAAACCTCATTCATTAAAATACATCCAGCCGTTGGGATGTTTCGAAGATATAAAGAAATCCACATACCCAGATATGTGTGAAACACATAACCCTTCTTGGCAGTGGGTAAAACGTCCCCTTCACCACAGAAATTCCAGCGATCGACAACAAAAATTAAATTTCTTCGCAGAGCTCTGTATTGTACAGATATAAATCAAGTTGTAATGCATTTACCATATTTTCTATTATTATAGGTCCTTAAGCTATAGAACTAGATTAATATGTAAAACAAAATACTATTTTAAATGTAAATAAATATCCGACTAACCAGATTATTAAAAACGTATAATATTTTACCTTTTCAAAGATCTTTAATGATCAACATTTATTCAAAATGAATAGGAGAAAACAAATTTATCTTTTCAAAGAATATTTTCATATCTGAAGAAAAAAAAATGTTTATCAGTTAATGTCACTGATTTACACTATATGGCCAAAGGTGACCGGTCACTTGCGATTTTAGACGATTTCTTAAATATCTAGAAAAATGCAAGAGGAATTATCTTGAAGCTCCAGTTGTGTAAATAGAATAATATAGGTCATATATTTCCGTGAAGATTTTTTTCCTAAAGCCCATAGAGAATCGTCTTAAAATTCAAAAATAACGAAAATCTTTTAGATAACCCTGTAAAAACGAATGTAGCAAAAGCTTTCAACACAGAAGATTATGATTAAGTTCTTTATTGCAATAAACTGTGTTCATTTTTATGAGAATAGCATGTATATTTCTAGAGAAATTAAAGTTTTTATAAAAAGTGTCCCAAATTTCGCCAAGATTTTTTTTATTATAATATGCAGAGCTCTTAATATAAAAAAAGTTCTTTTTCAGAAAATATGACAAACAACATTGTACATAATACCCTGCAATCAGAATAAAAAAATAATAAAAATTAGATGAAAAAATGAGCAGGTTTACTAAAAATTGTTTCACTGCGCATGCGCGAATGCAATAAAAATATAATGTGCATAATGTATTAGCTAAGTGCATAGAGCAACTTTTATGAAAGTCTCAAAAACTTAACTTGAAAATTCTGAAAATTATCGTTGAGAGAATAAGCTCGAATTCCGTTGTTCCCAAAATGAAGCAAAAAGATACGGGTCTGTATCGAAATACTGTAGTACGTGCAATATTGTTTCAGCTATCAACGATATTTTCAGAATTTTCAAGCTATGATTTTGAGACTTTCACAAAAGTTGTTCTATGCACTTAGCTAATACATTATGCATGTTATGTTTTGATTGCATTCGCGCATGTGCAGTGCAACATTTTTTAGTAAACCTGCTCATTTTTCATCCAATTTTTTTCTTCTGATTGCAGGTTATTGTGCACAATTTGTTTGTCATATTTACTGAAAATAACTTTTGTTTTTATTACGAACTCTACTAACTATAAGCAAAAAACTTGGCAAAATTTGGGTCTCTTTTTATAAAAACTTAAATTTCTCTACGAATATACATGCTATTCTCATAAAAAGGAACATAGTTTATTGCAATAAGGCATTTAATCATAATCTACTGTGTTGAACGCTTTTGCTACGTTAGTTTTTGCAGGGTTATTCAAAAGATATTCGTTCTTTCTCAATTTGTTGACTGTACCCTATCGGGTTTCCCGAAAAAAATCTTCACGGAAATATATGACCTGTACTATTATGTTTACACAATTGGAGTTTCAAGAAAATGTCTCATGCATTTTTCTAGATATTTAAGAAAACGTCTAAAATCGCATATGACCGATCACCTTTGGCCATATAGTGTATTCAAAATGAATAGGTGAAAACAAATTTATAAACATTGTATGTCTATTGTGCTTATTAAAACACATTACATCATTTGTCTGTGATTTAATCAACTTGTTTTCGATTAAATTTTAATGAACAGCGTTTCCTGATATGTTTACTGAGTATTTTCTAAGATTCGAAACATTTCTTCAAAATCTATAAATGAAAAAAAATTTCAAATCGTTTTTTATGCAAGTTATATTTTAACCTTCCGTCTACCAGACGGGTCCATTGGACCCGACATGTACATTCAAAATATTTATTCAAACCAGAAATTTCTTCAAAACAAACTAAATGTATAAATCAGACAATAATAAGTTAAATAAACAAATTAAATAGTTTTAAGTAAAAATTCTGGTGTAGAATGTTTTTATAAAACTTGAGTAAAATTTCCGGTAGTTCTAGGGTTAAGTTACTGGCGGATAATAAATATTTAAGCAGTTAAATAGTGATGGATTATACAAATTTCTTCTTATATAAGTTAGAGTTAAATAGTTATAATTTAAATGTAAATAAAAATACTAAACCACCTTAACACGTAGTGTGTTTTTATGAATTATAGTACATATTGTAAAACATGTGAAACTCGCCGCTCTCGGTACTCGAAAAAAAGGCCATTCCATTTGCGATATAATGTGTTGCTAAATGCACCACTGCGGCATTGCTTTTAACTCGCAATTGCCTCCTATATCCTGGAGAGGTGAATGCAAGCTCATTTCCAAGAAATAACTACAATATTCTGCACGATTTGTTATCAATGAAATAAAATTGATCTGATATTCTTTGTTTTTTTTTTTTTTTTTCTCAATAAAATTAAGATACATTTTAATTCAGGATATTTATTTATTTAAAATTTATTTATTTATATTTTTAGCCCCCGGAATGCTATTTCTTTCTCCTAGTTTCTTTTGTGTCCAAAAAATAACGTTACCTTACAGACGCTAGCCGTAAAACAAAGCATTACGATTAAATACTCTTTAGCAATTTTTTTAAACTTCTAAGCATCACACATATTCAACTTTTATACCGTGGTATTGAGAAAAAAAGTTTTTTGAAATGCATTTTATTTGAAAACTGTATCTCCATTTATTTTTGAGATATTCATTTTTTTGTAGTTTTTAGCGACATTTGTTTCATTTTGTCAACTCAAGTACTCCATTTCTGTAGAATGTAAAGAAAAAATAGTTAGAAAATAGCAATTATATCTTTTTGTTGCCACTTTCTCATAAAAACTGAAAAAAAAAACTAATTATAATACGTACTATTTTGAAAAAATATTAATGAATTGCTTTCTTTTTGCTGCATTTGTGTATTATTCTGAGATAGTGACGTCCTACCCATACTTTATTGCAGATGTTTATGATTGGATCGTAAATGAGGAATTCTTCAGCGGATTCGGATGACGTCGTTTTATATAAAATAAAATCGTGTGTTTTAAGTCTTAAAACAGAGCTACAGTAGAGTCCAGATTATCCGAGTTCCCCTTAACCGAGTGTCCGCTTTCACCGAGTTATTTTCTTTTGATGGAATAATGGCTTCTATTATTATGAAACAGCCATTATAAATGAAATGTTAGGTGAATATGAAAGAGCAGCCGTAAAAAGTTAGACCTCTGATTTTCTGGTCAGAATGGGGAAAAAAATGTCTAGTCCTTTTATCGTCTCTTGGTATTCTGTTTTATTTATTTTATTTTATGTTATTTTATTTTTATTTTTTTGCTTTTAGTTTCTTACCAAAATGCAAAATCAAGAATTTTTTTTTTCATTTTAAATTGTTTTGTACCATTTTGTTTTATCGTCATGCGTAACTAATCGTGGTGCGTTATAGTATTTTTAATCATCATATCTTAAGAGAACTACGCAAAATCTTTTAGGGTTTTCGATGAAATTGCTGTCTCGATAATCGCATCTTCAGTTCTAAGATTATTTACTTAAAATTCTTCCGAGAAATATTATTTCGTACATAACGGGTTTAATTATACGGCTAATTGTAAGTCACATTTCTTAGTAATTTCGTTCTAAACTGAATTTATAATTGAGTTTCAAAATTGAAAATTTGAATACATATGGAATTAATACCAATTGATACAAACTTGAAAAAGTATAGTAGCAATTAAAACATGAATATGTTGAATATTTGATAAGATATGGGCATTTTTATGAAATAATTTTTAACTGCGCATGCGTGGAAGATCCTAAAACTTTTATTATATAATTTGGTAGTTAACTATTTAGGGCAACTTATATAAAGAATCCAGTCAAATATCGCGAAAATTCACAAAGATAGGGACGATATAGTGAGTTGCCTTCAAAAAATAGCTTTATTATAAGGGATTTTCCAAAACTTTTCAATCAGCTTATTATATCTTTATGAGTTTTCAGACTATTTGATTGGACTTTTTATAGAAGTTGTCCAGAATAGCTGACTACCAAATTATGAAAAAAAAAATAAATAAATAAATAAATCTTCCACGCATGCGCAGTTAAAAATTATTTCATAAAAATGCCCATATCTCATGTCACATTCAATATATTCATGTTTTAATTGCAGTATAATGTTGCTGCTATTCTTTGTCAAGTTTTTGGAAAGTTGTGTTAAATTTGGTTGAAAACTCTGTATGCTATAAACAAAAAACTTTTGAATTTTTCACAGACACAATAACATCTTCACGAATATGAGTGCTATGCTTACACAAATGCACACTAACGTTGAACAGGGCCCAAATATTCATTTAACAAAGTGAGAAACCATTTACAGCATTTTCTGTTACATAGTTGATCGCAAATATTATTTTATTATTAAATTTATTATTAGACCCATATTTGTCCTCCCGATTAAATCTTCACCGATAAATATGAAATCAAACATGTTCTTTACGTCCCAGAAGTTCAAGAACAATTCGCCAATAATGTTGGTAGATATTCGACAAAACGTTTGCAATCGAAAGCATCCAGTCCCTGTACCTTAACTTTTGGAGGCCAGGGTACATTCATTTCAGGAATCCTTACATCGTTCCACAGCTGAACTATTATACACTGGTATTATGATGCTTCTTTGTTTATATATTAAGTTTAATATCACATCACATGTTTATGTCAGAGGTTACTGAAATGATTCAATAATTATTGAACAAGTATTAGTATTTTAAACATGTATCACAAACAAAAAACAATGCATTATAATAAAAATGTTGTACTATAAGCAAATCTATTCAGCAGTAAAATTAGTTTTTAAACTTTTGCTTGCCTTATTAAAACAAATTTATGTCTTAATTGTAATATAAACATGAATTATGAATATCAAACAAAAACATGATTTTTACAAAATAAATAAATAAATAAATAAAAATAAAAATAATTAGATAAATAAATAAATAAATAATAATTTTTCTGTTTTTTAATTCTACATTATCATTAAAATATATTTTTAAATAATGCTTGAATTTTAACATAATATTTAATACTATTGTGCAATAGAACATATTACATCATTCGAAATTAAACAATGGGAATATTAGAGGGAATAATACGTACTAAAATGATATCATTTTAATGAATTTCAATTTTGTTCAAGAGAAAGTTTTATTGTAAGAATATGTTTAAGAATATTTAACGTCTTATTGATAGGAAATAAGGAAATATACAAATGCAATGTTTGCTGTGAATTTCCGTTTCATATTAGCTAACATGCAGAATTAAATTCACAGAAAGTATTGTGTAATAAATAAAGTAAGAAATTTAATTTATTAGAGTTAACAATTATATATATATTTTTTTTAAATTCTACGCCGTGTGTTCGTTTGAAATATTTTCCTGCTTACTCATATACTCTGTAACATTCATTTACATAAAAATCACTATATAATTTAAATGCAACAGAAAGGAATTACAAATATTTCCTGTTAAAATTTGCCTGCTAATATATTTGTGATGTTTCATGATGCAATATCATATAAATATACTATTATTTTTAACACAATCACACTTATTTGGTATAAATAATCAGTATGATTGTGTTAAAAATAATAGTCTATCTAAGTACCCATCACTTATATGGAGTTTCGTTACCAGTGGTTTATTCTATTCAGCTGTTTATACGGCAAACCAGATGTTATTTCCAATAAGGTTGTCCGAGCAACGTATTCTTACCGGCTTTCAGTCCAGGTAGCTTAAAACGGCAGAGAATTGGCAATGGAAGTCAAGAATCCGGCTTCGGGTTCTTGCTTGGCCATTTTTTCGTTCAGTTGTAATTATTCATTTCGTATGATCTATATAAATATATTTAAAATATGGCTACGTGTTGAAAAGTTGACCTTTCGAGTTCTCTGGTATGTCTAAATAGAAAAAAATTGTTTAGCAATTAGATGATTAAAAATTTTATTTTCTACCTGTGTCAGTGATGCCCGTTTGATGGGATTTTTTTTTTAAATTCAGATTACTTGATTGCTAAGATTTTTTAAAGTATTATTATTCGTATTGTTATCCTGCCTTTAAATCTGACATTTAAAAATAGTAATATTGATTAAGTAATTTGTTTAAAAGAAATTCCAACTCATGCGTGTGTTTCTCTATTCATCAGAGATAAAACTTGAACAAAATTTTTTGAATGCAGATAAACTTGAATGTACTTTAAAAATAAATATCAACATATAGGGTGACTGCTCCAGTAGTTGATACCCCTCCAGTAATTGATCAAATTTTTGAAATATTGAACCATTTCAGGCGGAAATAATTTTTACACCTGGCACTACACATAATATTTTTGTTTGAATGTTGGAGCACCTGTTGTCACATTGTTGTCAATTGCCTGCTGTAAGATAAGCCATTTATGATTTTTTTTAATTAGAAAATGTAAAAATATAGTTTTTGATTAGTAGGAGACCATTACGCTAAGTTAAAATAATCCACTTCCATCTTGCTTATTTCAAATAAGTTTTATATGAATTATTGTTAATCACAGCTTAAGCATGATATTTTAAAGATTAATTTTTGAATCTTTGACTGATTTCTTCGATTGCACAACTACTGGGTAAATGACAATTAAAGAAACTATTTACTTATAATTTTTTTGCTATATAATTTCATGAGATTTCATTTTTGCCCATTATAGGACATTCATTAAGCATTGTAGCAATCATGTTAATTTACTTCTAAAATTTAAAAGGAAGGAAATATTATAAAAAAAAACCCATAGCACCGACCTTATTTGATCAACTACTGGCTCCGTCACCCTATTCAATTAAATATTGACATTTATTTTACTAAATTATATATTTTGAATACAAAGTATTATTGTTTGAAGGATGAACATGTTTTAATGGAAGTAGAATAGGCTACTCAGATTTTCGGTTTTAAAACATTTCAGGCCGAAATGCTCCAAAAATATTAAGAAATTTCAGAATATTAAGGCACAGCCATAAGTGATATTTTTGTACAACAATTTATGAAAATAATGCTGATTTACATATTAAAATTTAATTATACATTTTTAATTGTCGTCGTGATTAGATTTGATGAATCATACCACCTGGCAAAATAGTCTGAGACATACATGCATTCATTCGCTCACACATTCTAACAAGAAAATACATTTTTCTACATATTTAAGTTTAATTTCATGCTATAATTCTACACCAGGATTTCATTTGATGTATTTGACCTTTGGTCATCTACTGTCTAACATTGAAGTATGTTCGAATATTCATACTCTCTAATATGCAGATATATTTTAATGTTACTTTTATATTTCTAAACATTCCCAAACTTTTTTCGCCCATGTCCCATTTAAACATTTCTAAAATCACGCGCCCCCCACCGCAAGCTCTGTAAAATAGAATTAATATTATTTAAAACTTTGTATATGGTTCTGTGCATTAACTTTATGTGGGAAAGGGGTCAAGTACTTGATATCGTAAAACATCTAGGGGAAGAGGGAGATTGACTTTTTATATCTTTATCATTTTTTATCCAAGAAAAAATTTCTTTTTAGCAATATTTTCTTCTTACTTTATTCTATATTTACAAGAAGAAAGTATTGGATTTCTTGAAATTTTCGACTTTCGGTGTTCGACGGATTTACACGTTTAAGGAGTCTGAGATTCCGAAAAACATGTTTTTACAAAATGTATACCTATGACTCTGTCTGTCTGTATGTATGTATGTGACACAAATTTTTTGGACGCTCTATCTCAAGAACTCGGGCACGGAATATAATAAAAATTTATATTCATTTAGTTCCTGATGTAAGTTGGTGTTAATTAGATTTTGGTTTAAATCTCTCAACAGGTGGCGGTGCTATGCAGCATTTTCTACGCGATTTCTACACTAGCTCAATCTCCTGAAATAATGCACTAATTTTCATCAAACTTCAGATTCAGTTAGCCCTTGACATGAATTGACGATTTATACATCTTGGTGTAAATCGCTTAACAGGTGGCGCTGCTATGCTGCATTTTTTGCGATTTACACAGTAGCTCTGTCCCAAGAATTAGTTCTTGGATTTTCAGCAAACTTCAGATTAAAGGTATACCTGGATATGAATTACTGATGTTTAGGGTTTATGTTTTGGTATAAATCGCTCAACAAGTGACACTGTTATGCAGCATTATTTGCGATTTCCACAACAGCTCCAGAACTAATATACGTATTTTCATCAAATTTCAGATTCAATTAGTCCTTGACATGAATTGACGTTTTATACATATTGTTGAAAATCGTCAACAGATGGCGCTGCTATGCTGCATTTTTGCTATTTCCGCAATAACTCTAGCTGAAGGACTAATGTTTGGATTTTCAACAAATTTCAGATTCAGGTATACATGGATATGATTTAATGTTGTTTATGTTTTGGTGCAAATCGCTCAACAGGTGGCACTGCTATGCTAAATTTTTCAGAATCTCCGCTATAGCTCTATCTCAAGAGCTAATGAACGAATTTTAACTAAACTTCAAATTCAGATATACTTTGATATGAATTGGTGTGTAAATTGATGTAATTTCTTGTGCTATTTAAATGATTTAATTGACGTGATTTATATTGAAGAACGTTTTCTGATGGCCACAGCATACTAGTTTTTATCTGTTATCTATTTTTATGAAAATAGAAAGTTATTTTAAAATCTCTTAAGGATTATACAATTATTTCATTCCAAAATATGGAATACCCCAAAAGTTCGGCATTCATATTCTTCTGCCATATGCCCATATAATCCGCTGTTTGGAAAACTATGCGCAAAGTCCGTTTGAAACGACACTTGCTATGTTTATTAGTTAATTAAAGGGAAAGAATGTTGTCTACATGTTTTATAGATAAGAAGTTATGCTTACCCTGTCTTTCACGCAGGGGATAAGTGCAAGAAAACAATATTACTGTTGAATGCATTATGGAACAAAAAAAAAACTATTATTATATACTTTTAAAATGTAACTGTCACTTGTAAATTTTATTTGATATAAATTATATCATATATAATGGTGATATTTTGCTGTCTTATTCTTTGAATCAGTGAAGTATATGAATAATAAATGTATAACCATGTCTGCATATCATTGTAAACACTAAAGAAAAAGAAATAAACAAATATAAAAACAATAAGAATTTTTAGACACGGATAACGATATCATTGCGGGCGGGGTGGGGGTGTTTAAGAAAGATAACATTTGACATCGTAAGGTTGGGAGTGGGTCCAAAATTACCATTAAATGGATAAAGTTTATATATATACAGCTGCTACAATTTCTTATTCACATGTAAAAAGACCAAAAGAGTAATTAGAGTAAAAAGATTATTCAACAAATTTTCGCTGATCAAACAGGGAATACATTGTTAAAAATATGCTTTTCCAATAACTATTGAAATGAAACGGTCATACATCTTAATTATAAACATTACATAGAAACGTTTGGTGTTCTTCTCCATGTACAGTGTGAAAAAAAAGATGTTATCTGCTCTCCATTTTTATCTTTAATTGAAATTTCTTGAAGAGACTTTCACATTTGACATTAATTTTGAAAGCGCTGGTAATATTTAAAATTAATTTTTGAGTTTCCTTAAGAAGAGAATGAAAATTTTTAGACTGTAATATCGCTTTATGAGTAACACAACGTACAAAAAGCATTTTTTCATTATCATCGTTAACAATTTTTAGTAGCAATTTTTCTGTCCATCATTAGATACTATTATCAGACTTTTCCTTTCTCGTTACTTCAATCAGATCACCTTATACAGGGTGTCTCAGGATTATTGGGACAATCTTTAAGGGGAGGTAGGGAAATCACAAGGATTCAGATTTACATAGCAACCCATGGTTGGGAATGGTTTCGATCGTCGTTAGGTGGTGTTGTTCACAAGACCCACGCTTTCGGCCACCACGCTTTCCTGATTTAAGCGCCATGTGTTACTTTCTTTGGGGTGCACTGAAAAGTGATGTGTACGCAACGCCTGTGTATTCCGATACGGATCTGGTTGCAAGACTCGTCTGTGCTGCTGCAGATATCCAACAAAATACAGGTGTACTTGAGCGTGTCCGCCAATCCATGGTCTGAAGGTGTAATGCATGCAGCGATAGCAATTGTGGAAACTTTGAATATCTTTTGTGACATTTTCGCATATCATCTACCACAGCACATGTAAATCTTTGAAGAATAAATTATTTCAGATGATCTCAGTCTTGTGTCTCTTCGTTTCTTGTACCTGTCATACTACTTCCCATGGCGTTTCCGACGATGGGATGCTATGCAAATCTGAATCTTTGTGATGTCTTCTACCTCCCCTTAAAGTTTGTCCCAATAATCCTGGAACATCCTGTATAAACTTATTTAAATTTTAAAAAATGTGTATAATATTAGGCATAGTTATATACCTATTGTATATGAGGCGTGCACGAGAAGAATAAGAAATTTACTATTTTCCTGTATCTTTATGTGATCACTGTTTCAGAATGCCTTATTTTATAAAGTTGGTAGTACTGTTAAGGATTAATCAAAACTGTATATAATCATTACATTTTCTGCGCTGATCCAAAAAACTCAAAAATGGTGACAAAAGTTCATGTGGCCATTCGAAAATTCAAAGTTTGGTGTAATATGTAATAAGTGTGTGTCTCATTTTTCAAAATTTAGTTGCATATTCTAAAAGAAGCCATTATTCTGAGATTAATAACACCCTTTTTAGGTGCGTTCATAATTATATAACTGCTTAGCACCTATAATCGTCGTTCGGTCCGTAGGTCTTTCTGTATGTCTGTCTGTCTGTCTGTCCGTCCGTCCGTCCGCATAAGTTTTTGATCTTTTTTCTAAGCTGAATATCTGTCGAGCGGCGATCTGTGATTGGTGTCTTGCCCCTGTCATATGCAAACTTCTTCCGTTTTTTTTTTTTTTTTTTTTTTTTTGGGGGGGGGGGGAGGGGGGGGTGGAGCGTTTGCAGAGCTTTCTTTAAGGTGGCACAGCATCTTTAAACTTTCAAAAATTCAATTTTTGGTTTTCTCTTTATTCTGAATGTTTTAAAAATGCTCAACAGTATGCAGAAAACCCCATTCAGAAATCTGTCTTATTTCTTGAGTTATAATCATTTATAGACGGTGAGTATAATGGAAGGTCCGTAGATACTGAAATTTTAAAAAGCGTTTTCTCAGATTAATAAATTTGGAGTTTGCGCGCACTATTACTTTTAAACTATCTAAGCTGCAGCTTTAAAAATAAATTAACCAAATATACGTTTCTTTGCAGTCTACAGGCTAAAACCAAAAAAACAATATCATATTTTGGGTTTATTTTATTTCATTTGCATTTGAAAAACTTGAAATTTTTTTGAGATTTTGGAACTTTTTTTTTTTTTTGTGCTAAAATTAAATAATTATATATTTAATATAATTAGTACCTTTTTGCGTAAATTTTGGTTTTAAGTTAGAAGTAGGTGTGTTATGATCCTAGTTTGTGCAAAAATTCTTTTCTATATGCATAATTTAGAGTTTTAATATGCGCAGCACTTAATCACGCATTAGTCAGATGAATTTTTACATGTAAAATTTAAATATTAATTTTGTACAAATAACATTTATTTTACTGGGTAATGTAGTTCATGACATATACTTTAGACAGGAATGGAGAAAAAAGAGATCGAAATGGCATATTGTTTGTGTTTCGGTACTTAGAAGACGGCAATGTTTTTGATTGCTTCGACAAACTCAAGGGTCCTGCGCCCCCTTAAAGCCAGCACAACTTAACATTCCTGATACAGGTAGCGCTCCAAGGCTCTGTAGCTGTTCGCATGTGCTGAGTATTCTGCAACGGGAAGAAACGGGACGTTGCCATTGGAAAATGTCGAGTTTCTGTAATTATACCCGTAACCGTGAGCCCCACTGTGTCGCCGTTCACAAAATCTCGAGCTCATAACTTTGAATAACTGTGTTTGAAATCTCAGCTTGATCGGTTGAACGCAACGGCCGCTAGAGAACGATATATCGGAAAAGTTTTGTTATGACCACCCTATATATAAATAAACGGTTAAGTGCGTGTATTACGCGTGCTCAGAGATTTCCGTACAATAAATATATTACTTATTAATTGCATTATTAAAAAAATCTTTCCTAAATGAATAATAAGACACGGTAAAAAGCTATACAACGTAAGGTTGGATATAGCTTTATATACTGGAAATGCATGAATAGATTTACCATAAAAGTCAAAAAGTTAAAAAGTTACCATAAAAGTTAACCTAAATAATATCAAATGTTGTTATTCTGTATAACACTTTTTTTAAACTTATCCTAATCTGTTTAGGATGAAATTAATTCGTACAGAATTAATTTCATTCAGTACAGAATTAATTTCGTTCGTACAGAATTAATTGACAAAAAAAGTTGTGCATATTTAAACTTCATTTGGCATTTCATAAAATCAGCATTGTAATAATCTCCTCTTTTTGAGTGTAGCTAAAACAAAACCTTTGTTCACAGTTTAAACATGGCATTGTACTAAGCACGCTTCGAAAGCAGGTCGTAATGTTGCAACGCAGCCATGGTCCGTACCGCGTTTTACCAGAATGGTTTTTAATTAATTTTTAAAGACAAGGGAGGCGTATTGAGATATCCACTCTATGAAAACTAGTCGCGAATCTCATGGTATTTATGTGATTAATTCTAATTAAATGAGTGTTTTTTTAACAATTTGAAGTTTATTGCTTTTTTATACTGCTACTGGGTATTACATTACACAAATATATCATTAAAAGTTGTTATCTAGTCATAAAAAAACGAATGTACATAGAGAACGACGCTTCTGTTGTTATGCATGTCCAAACCGTCCGTTTCTTTAAGGGTTAGACAGCCTAATAGAGACTGTTCAGGGCCGGCTAGCCCTGCCCCTTATAGCTTAACGTATCTCCCGGTATATTCCCCGACACGTTGGGGCTCGTTAGTGAGTCCAGCCTTGTCTGGCCGTATGTAGACGGAAATGCACTTGAGGCGCAACGGGAGACACACACCCGCCAAAGGCGGCGACGCACCACCGACCACAGAATCCAGAATTTATTTGAAAAAACAAAGTGAGTTTACAAAAAATGAGGCGAATTCCTGCCCGCCAGGAAAACACCTACTCGCGACAGAGAGCGGCAATATAAGAACATTTAAAAGTAAAAATAAATTAAAATAAAATAAAATAAATAAAAAAATACATCACTGCTCCTGGCCGCCGGAGGACGAACCCCTCTCGCGACAAGGGGCGGCAAGATGGGAAAAGAATGATTTGCGTGGCACAAGTAAGATGGCACGAGCAAATACTCAAGCGTCCATTGGATATGTAATGATTTGTGAGGCACAAGTAAGATGGTACGAGCAGATACTCAAGCGTCCATTGGAGATGTGTCTCTTGATGGAATGGTGGGACCCACGAGCAGAGGCTTTTGCGTTCGTAGGAGACCACACACTTGATCGATAGGATAACTTACTGGAGCCTACAAAGAGGACTGGATTCTGGTGCTGTTTGAAGCTTGATGTGGTGGCAATGAGACTGGATAAGCAGAACCAGGACTTCCGTGAAGTTTGTTAAGTAAATAAAGAAATTATGAATGTGTTGTAATTTGTTGAGTAGGAGGTTACGTGAAAGGACGCTTTGGAGCCAATTGACTAGTAGTATGTCTAGACGCCTCAAGTGTCAGCGTTGCGTGAGAGTACAACTCTAGTACGGGTGACTTGTCGTGCCATCTTCACCGCAGGCGCAAGTGGCAGTGGATCTTATCTTGAAACGGTCCAGATATGCCATGAAAGGGCCATGTCCTGTTAAGAAGCTGGTGGTGTAGGGTTTTAAGTTATAAAGTGTGAGAGAAACTTTAGGAAATAGTTTACATGTGTGCCTGCCCTTCACTGAGGTATCCCAGTGTTCCTGACATTGCATCAGTATCCTTGCTCTACGGACCTTTTTGACGTATGACTGGCGCACTGGGAAGTGTGTGTCTATTGTTTCTTTCTGTGTGGCCTTCTTCGATAGGTTGTCTGCTAGTTCATTGCCAAAAATACCTTTGTGAGCCGAGACGTGACCTAGCGAGATACGATGTAGGAGATTCTTCAGTTTTAGTTTTATTTGCAGTATTAGAGCGTGTTTTGTCCTGTGTGCCTGTATTGCCTGCAGGCCAGAGAGCCAGTCGCTGTAGATGGTAATACTATTGCTAGGCTGGGATTCCGCCGCCCACTCTAATGCGTTTACTATTGCGAACAGCTCCGCTTCGAATACGGATTTATTGTTATCTAGCCTTGCAGACCACTGATCGACCACCACCGTGCCTTCCTTGGCTCAGATGGCTGCGCCCACGCATGTCTCCGTGCCTAATCCATCAATGAAGAGTGTGGTGCTAAGGACAGGTGTGTAGCTGTTGCGTGTTGTGTTTACTTGAAAATGTGAGGTCTCCTCAGCGGGGTGAAGATGCCAGCTCCTGACTTTGTATTGTAATGTTGTATTTGGAAGAAGAGAATCCATTACTGTGTCACGTTTTAGCTGTAGGATTATAGGATTTGGCGTGTTCGTATTCTAGTTGAAGTGTGATGGGTGGAATACCTGTAAGTATATGTAGTGCATCTGTGGAGATTGTGTGGTAGCCCTTGATATTCGTAGAAGAAAAGTGCGTTGTATTGAGCTTAGTTTAGGTTTTGCTATGGATGATAAATTACCCCCCACCCGTAAAGTAAAGTATTATTTTTTTATTACTGTTAGGTACCAGATCTTTAGTGTTTTGTTGTCTACCCTATCCCCCAAATTTAGAAGTTAGTCTTAATGAGTTGTTATGATATGCTGTCAATTTATACTTTGGGTCGTTATGTGTGGGATCCAGTTAAGATTTGTCAATGGTTATGCCTAGGAGTTTTATGGATTGTACGTGTCGAATGGAGACATTATTGATCCTCATCACTGGTGGGCGTTTAGGATCATATCTGTGTGGTTTGGTGAATACTAGTGCTTTAGACTATTGTGGTGAGAGTGTGAGGTGCAGTGAATCCAGGAGCTGGCAGAAAATAGGAAGAGCTTCGGCAAACTGTTTCTCCAGACGACGTCTATAACGACCGGAGAAAATGAAGCTGAAATCATCGGCGAAGGCAAATAGTAAAAATCCCAGCCGATTTAGTTCTGTTAGTAGCACATTTGCTACCAGCAGCCAGAAGATTGTACCAAGGCACGAGCCCTGGGGACAACCCTTCTGCAATCGGTGGGTAGATGTTCCAGCGCCCCAATTAATCAGGATGCTCCTCTGTGAGAGGTAGGAGCCGATGAGACTAGCTATGTTCCCCGGACAGTTGAGTGCTTGTAGTTGTATGAGAATGTCTCGCCATTCTACATTGTCGAAGCGCCGTGTATGGCTAGTGAGACAAGTGATGTTGCGTTGTCCTGGGTTATGCTTTCAGTACAGGCAGTCATTATGGCATGAAGTGTGAGTTCGCATGAATGGCCCTCACTGAACCCGAATTGTCTGGGGTGGAGAAGGTTGTTTGGCTCCAGGAAGTGCGTCAACCGGATAACCAGAAATTTTCCAGAAGCTTTCCTAGAGTGGGAAGAAGGCAAATGGGTCTGTATGACAAAGGTTCGGAAGGAGACTTGCCTTGATTCATAAAGTAAACCACCTCTCCCTGCCTGAGTACTAAAAGAAAATACCTCATCAGGACCTTTGCTAAATGTCCACAAATCACAATTTGTGTGTAGCGGAAAAATGCGCTTTCATAAAAAACTATGTGAGCTAGAGTAATCGCTAAAATTTTTCTGCAAGCTTTAACTTAACGTCTACTACCTCTAATTTTTTCATAATTCTAGTTTCAGCAGATTCTGAAATAGAGAGGAGAACATAATTTTGCACTATATTATCGACAATACCCCCGAAAATTATAATACCTAAAATTAAAAGAAAAGAAGTTTTGAGTTCCGCATTTCGAAATCCTTCACACGATATACAAATAAAAGATTTTTTTTTTTTTTCAAGTAACTTAACTTGTCCTACATTTTTACTAAATATGTTTAAGAATTTTTAATAATCTGTAAGTATGTGGGTCAGTAGTCTTTATTACTTCCCCCACTCTGAATTTTCCACGTTCCATATTTTACGAGTAAAATGGCTGTGGCAGGCAAACAGAAAGACAAAGGAGTGATCTTATAATGGTCCGTTTTTACTTTTTAAATAGGGAAACCTAAAAATTATTATAAAATGCTCAAATTAATTAACTATACATAATTCAAAGAGTATCGATTTTCCTTAAAATTTTAAATATTTTGAAAGGAAAAAAGATAATTTTATTTATTTATAAATTTAACAATATATTAGCAAAGTTTAAATTAACTAATAGCATAAACTCTATAAAAAAACATTTATGGGATATTTTTATTATAATAATAAATCCATAAAACAAGTATGCGGTGAAAAAAGCAATATTTGTACTTAATTCTAAAATTCTTTTAATAGTAGAGACAGCAGAATACGCGAAAAGTTTCAACGGACGTAAACAAAAACTATAACTCTAAATTATAAAGAACGTATACGAATTCAAGATTTAATTTCTTACAGTTTATTTAAAATCACTGTTTAAGAAGAAACTTAATGTCTGTGAGCGCGGGTGTTTACAGTTTTCATTTAAATAGATTGCGGAAAATGGAATGTATCACGCGAAATATACATTAAAAAATATATTTTTTATTCTTCTAAACTAAAGCATAAACATTCATGTTTCTTCGACTATAAGTTACCCTCTATTTTTTGAATTGATCTAAATTAAAGATTTTTTGATGAAAATTCTCATTGATTTGTATATAGAAAATTAACAATAACGGAAATTTTCAGATCTTGACTGAAACATTATTTAACAAATTAGCAAAACTTAAAAAAATCTTGTTACGTTCATTAACATATTTTATTTTAAAAGTTTGTGCTCATCTTTTAAAATAAAGTTTCACAAATACAGAACTATAATATTATAAAGGACAATTGTGTCTGTGCTTAACGCTGACGTCTTTTTTCCGAATGACAACACTTCATGATGAAATTTTGGTTTTCCAATTTTCGGTAATGCAATTTTTTAATCTTCTAAACATCGCATTTTCTGAATTTTTATACCGTCGTATAGGAAAAAATATATACTTTCAAATGCAATTTGTTTGAAAACTGTATCTTAATTGACTGATTTATTATGGTTTATAAAACTTTTTTGATGCATGATTTTAGGTAGAATTCGAATGAAATACTACCTATTACATTCTCCCCTATGTTGGAATTTCGGAAATTTTTTTGCAGATCTATACCGAACTTGATCACTAGAACCCAAAACCATCCCCAATAAAAAACTTTATCTATCTGTCAATCTATCTATCTAACTATCTAACTACCTATCTATGTATCTCTCTGTCTATCTATCTATCTATATCACTTCTTTATGAACACGATAACTTCCATAATTCTGCACAAATCTTTTCCAAACTGATACATAAAATCAAGGGACATAAAATCTCGGCCAAGTTCGTTAATGAGCAAAATCGAACAAGGGAGTGAAAATAGGGAGAGGCTTTGTGAAAAAAGAAGAAAAAATTATAATTTCTTCATTATAATATATATCGACTCGGTTTGAAATTTTGATTACTTAAAAAAAAAAGACCAAAAATTTATGCATGACAGATTTTTGATCAAATTAAAAATCGGCATAAGGGGCCAAAAAATAGGCTTTTGAGGAGAAAAAAAATCATAACCACGTCAATTCTCAAGATATCAAATCCAATTAAATCTATAATAATTGTCTTAATATTATCTACAACTTTTATATTGACAAGTTTTTGATAGGACCAATTCTTACAGAAAAAAATGGGGGGAGGGAGGTTAAAGTAGAAAAAATCTATAACTTCTTCGATTCACAAGTTATCCAATCCGTTTAAATTTACTATACATCTTCTGAATATTATCTACTATCTATCAAGTTTTATACTGATAAGTTTTTGATAGGACACATTCTTACAGCAAAAACGAATTAAAATTACATAGAAGTTGATGAAAAAAATATCATATTACTCAAATCCGAGTTGTTTATTTCCTGACTCATTTTAAATACATTTTTGTTTTCAAAAGTATCCAATTTGTATGTCCTCTTATTCAGAAGCTATATAATGTGCCGTAATGTTCTATCTTGTGATACAGGCAGAATATATTTCACAAAATGATGTCAAATTGGGCATTTTGAACCGAATTTCTCGAAGCGATTATGTTGGAAACTAAAAATATTATCCAACTGAGAAAATATTTTTTTTTTATAAATCAAGTTCTAATTAACAAAAAATAAAAACATAGGTCGCTTATAAATCTCTTAAAGTATCACGTCAGAAAGTTGCATGTTTTTCCTTTTAAAAATGAATCTGAAAATGTGACAAAAAATTTCGTGTATTTGAGCATGGAAAAATATATTTGAATACTGGCTTAACATGGTTCTAATAAAACCATATTTTCTATATAAAAATGAAATTAAAAACTCGCCTAAAGCGCCCAAATAAAATTGTTAAAGTGGGTTTATCTCTAATCATGATTTAGTTTTTGTTGTTGAAATTAGTACTTGACTTCGAAATCTACCTGAACCTGTAGGCCGAACCGATAGGGATTTCTTTTAATTTATCCCTATCGCGTGACGGCTCCACTACAAAATAATAAAAAAATTACGCATAAAAAATAAAAATTGTTCAGAATTTTTCTCCGGCTAATTTTCATAACAAAATAGAAGCTTCATTAATAAACAAATAAAATAATAATATTTTTCAAATAATGAATTTAACATATATGTAATCAAGCAATTAAAAAATTTTTACGCAGCCGAATGGAGAAAATGTATACTTTCAAATGTAATTTGCATGAAATATATACATTTTAAAATACAGTTGCTAGGCAACTATCTATATTATAAAGCACAAAAGTATATGTGGGTAACGCTGACGTCATTTTGCGAATGGCAACACTTCACGATGAAATTTCGGTATTCCAATTTTTAGTACTTTAATTTTTTAATATTCTAACCATAGCGTATTTTCTATTTTTATAACACCGTATAGAAAAACATCTACTTTCAAATACAATTTGTTTGAAAACTGTATCTTAATTGACTCATTTATTAGGGTTTATAAAACTAATTTTCATGCATAATATTTTAAATATGACTCTTTCGCGTGGCCATTATGAATAATAAACAATTTCTGCATAAAAAATAAAAATTGCTCATAATTTTTCTCCTCCTTATTTTCATAACATTGAAGCTTCATCAATAAATAAATGAATAATATTTAAAATATATATAATATATATAATACATGAATTTAGTCATTGAACAATTTAAATGTTTACACAGCTGAATTGGGAAAAATATGTGCTTTCAAATGTAATTTGTATGAAATAGATGGGTTTTAAAATAGACCAGCTACGCAAATATTAAAGTAAAAAGAAAAAAATAATCTATATATTTAAAACACTGGACAGTTTTCAGTTTTTTTAGACATCTGCCTGAACTTTCCACTGAACCAATGTTACTTTTTTTTTATGAAAGCTGTTCATTTGTAGACGTGGCCGCACTAGCTATTTTTCGAGACATTCCCATTTTTATATTTTAAATTTAAGTTGAAAAGTTTGTTATCGAATTTCTTCGAAATTGTGGCAATCGGATTACTTCCACTGTTGCAGAAAAAAAGAAATACAGAAAACTCCCGACTATCCGGCCGTCCGTACTATCCGGCCTATTAAAAAAAATGAGGAAAATTACAAGTGGCCAAGGCAAACAGGTGCCCGTCGAGGTGGGTGCCAAAAGCATCGGAAGAAATTCCAAACATAGCAATTGTAAGGTCTTGGAACATTCTTTTGAACCAAAAAGGTGACATAAACCCGTGTGGGAAACTTCTATGAGAAATGAGAACGATAAGCTTCTTTCGTTGCTGAAAAAAAATACCGGCATCTGACGATGTCAATGCAGAAGACATTACAGAATTGATGGCAAACGACGAAGTTAATGAATTAATTGAAAAAAGACATTGTAGAAGTGTGGACAGAGGAAAAAATATCAGAAGTAAAACAATTAAAAGGATTGCAGGAAAAATGTCATCCCACATTCGCAAGGGTTCAAGGCGATTGATGTAGAACTGCAGTACATTAATCAGCATTAATCGACGCGACCTGATATGATCTACTTGCGTAAATGGGGAGGCATTGCTTCGCGGAAGATGGCTAACAGGGAGAACCAGTCCTCTATTAAGGACTTTTTCAAAAACTTGTAAGTTTTGACTTTTATCTTATCATAACTTTTCATACTTATTCAATCGTTTATTAATAAACAGTAAAATCAGATTTAATCATTTTTTTACGAATTGGGATTACGTTTTATGTTAATGTTTTGCTTATATTGAAATTGTATGTACTGCATATATAAAATTTATTTTAATATGTGTAACATGTATTTTTAATATCATGGCTGGGGAGGGCACGAAGTTAGTAAATATCAGTGAAGTAGTGGAGGGTAAACGGGATATACGACGTGTATTTTCTGGATCATTTTAAGAAGATTTCTATACCCTCTGTTTCTCAAATAAAGCATTAGCGTATACCCTATCTATGAATGTTCATAAGGTCAGCGTATACCCTCTGCCTATACCGTATATACTCTCTATTTTTTTATGAATACAACACTAGTAAATATTTGTAGAACATCGGCCTATCCGGTTTTTCTGTTATCCGACCTACCCTTCCGCTGCATTAAGCCGGATGATAGGGAGTTTACTATAATGGGATTTATTTATCCTTATTTTTGCCATTTTTCTCATTACAGTTAAAATAACTTTTTTTTAAAGTTTAAACAGAAAATGACGTCACGCTTTAAGAAAAACGAATTTTGCCTCGTAAAACTATGTTACATTTCAATACTTTTTTCATTTCAATGATAGTGAGCTTGAGACTCATCAAGAATCATATTTAAAATAAAACAATAATTTTCTTTGATAAAACTAAATATTTTACCACGAATCCATCTAAAAAACATCTAAAAAACTATTCGGCGGTACTGAGATTAGAACCTAAAGTCAAATGAATACATATTAACATGGAAAGCTGTAGCTGCCGAACGTAACTTCAAGTTTGAAAATCTATCGAAAATTTAATGAAATAACGCGTTTTAACGATTTGACATCAAAAGCAGCTTCCAGAACCAGAACAATACCACATTCATCACTGTGCCTATGGTATATGCAGAAAAAAAAGCTGTTGTAATCGGAAATAATATACATGATGGCTTTTACTTATATTCTATAAACCGGGAAGCACACGTTTATCACCTTGTTTTATATAATTTTTATATAAAAATATATTTATTTCAAATGTTGATTTTAATTAATGTTATTTTCTATCATTTTTTGCATTCCAGGTTTGCTTTCGCATTCTTAGAAACCATAACAGTTTTAGGAGCTGTAGAAAACTTTCTACATAATGCAGAACATTTGTTTCTTAAATACATTTATATAGAACGCAACATAATAACAAATACTAATTTAAAACTAAATATGCCGCTACCGATCTTTCATGAAACGATTTAAATTATTTTTGTTATTTTAGTATATTAAGTACTTTAATGTGTTATGTTTCAGATATTTGCTTTGAAACACTTAAGTAACTTATTTGGTAGGTATCAAAATTAGTTCGGTGGATCGTCATCAAGAAGTCTTAAGAGTTTATGTTTGACTGAAAATATCTACAAGTTTGTAAAACAAGCCTTTTTGCCTGTTACTTAATTTAAATCCTGTTTGTTTAAATCAGTCTTTACAGCTACAGTTCATTGCCATTCAAAAAACTGTTTTACAATTTATATTATATTTTATCTTTTGTTCTATAATGTTCAAGAAATAAACGATAAAAAAATGCAATGAAATAATTAATATATATATATATATATATATATATATATATATATATAAGCCGTTCTCTGTGTGTATGTCCTTTATACAAATCTTTAATTTTTGACCGATTTGCACGAAACTCGATGTACAGTCGTGGAAAAAAAAAAGTAAACACCCCCTATTAACTCCTCAACAGATCATTGTAGAAGAAAGTTATTGGTACCGAACGATTGGAAATAAAGTCTACTTTTAAATGATGTATATAAAATTTTCTTAAGGGGTCATCTACATATTAAAACGAATCCAAACTTCATTTTTTTTCAATAGCAATACCCAATTTTAACGAAATATTTCAAATCTTCGGTTCAAACTATGCCTAGTCACCAAATTTGAAGTCATTTGAATGATAAGTTTTTGAATTATAAACATTCAAAATTTAGTGCTTCTAATGTCAAATTACATTTTCATATTTTTATTTATATCTCCCGAAATTATGCTCCTAATGTGCTAATTTTTTTTGTAGTAATAATACTAATATACCCAAACATAAATAAGCTGAATTTGCAATTTTTATAATTTTATGATATGAATTATGAATTATTAAATTAATATTCGAAAAAATTATGAATTGCAACCTACAATTTTTTTGATGGATTTAGATTTATTAAGTCCTGTTTTATGGAAATTCAAAAATTTCACTTTTTTCTTCCAAGTCGTTTTCAAATTATGCTTAATAAACGGCAAAATGATGGTTTAAGGGGCCGTCTATGATGGAAGTGAGTAGACATTTTGAAATTTATTCTGCTGTACTGTAATCTAACACGCTTCATTGACTCCTTGAGTGGCGCTTAAGGTGCCTTGATCAAGGAAGGGACTCTCTCGGTTAACAATCCAGTACGGAACTTCAATTTGGATACAGCCCTTAAAATACGCTCGTTTTAAAATAATTAATTTCTCGGAAACTTATGGTACGAATTGCATAAAAATTCGTTTTTAGGCTAATTGAAGCGTGTAGAGTTGATTTATGCTGTAAGAATTGGGTATGCTATTGAAAAACGTGGAAAAGATCACTGTCTACTTTAAAAAATTATCAGACCACTACTTATCCCTTTTTTCTACCATAATTTAACATTATAGAAATATCTCTTTTTAAATCTTTTTAAATTCAAACGTTTCTTTCTTGTTGCCAAACCCTAAAAAATGACACAATAATGTGAAAAAAATAAGGATAACGCGTGTATTTTGTTTCTATTTGTCAATAAAAATTCAGATTTTCTTGGTATATTTTTGCGTGTTTGATATTGACGTCATTCTAAACAGAAAATTCACATTTTTTTTTTTTATATACATGAAATAAAAACTTTAACAATAAGAGCGGGAAAATAACGTAGCACCTCAATTTGAATGTTTTTTTTTAAAATTAAAGCATCTATTTTAAAACAAACAGTCAAATTTAATGAAAACAATTTAAGAAAAAGAAAAAAAAAGGCTAGATATTGCGTCACATTCTATCAAATCTTTTCACGCGTAATGAAACTCATTGTAAACATATGGCTCCTATATTTTGCTTACTACTTCGATTGTATACTACAGCCATAATTTATAGCTATACGTTATCGCTAAGTGTTGTATTGGTTTAGATTCAGTGCTGTGATTTATAGCAAAAAGAGAGCGGTTATTTACATTTTCAAAAAAATTCTTGAAAGATGTCTTGATTTGGAATTTATGGAAAATGACATCATTTCATCTAATCATTGTAGATTTAATTTCAATAAAATTTCAAATTTTCCAACTAAAATTTTAGTAACTACTACCTCATTTGGATGTATTTTTTGCATTTTCCCCCGTATTGTGAAAGATATTGTATACTTCTGTTACGCGTGCCAAGGAAAACATGTATTTTAATTTTAAAAGTTAAAAAAAAATTACCACAATGTGTCAAAAGAGTATCCTTTTTCTGAATTTAAATTTCGCGAGTTCCAAAATTAAAACTAAAAATGCGAGTTTTTTCATAAACGTCAAGTTAAGGCTGTTCATAAAGTTAAGGCTGTTTTCAAATCCAAAGGAGCTATTTTCTGACATATTTTTTAATTAATTTTTGTTCGAAAACGCATGAAATTGACAGGAGTTCTTATTTAGAAACTATGTAATCGAAAGATAGTTTCCATATGTTGGTAAAGGTATAAGATCTTTCAGTTGGTGTTTTGAACTGATTTAGGACGCAACAGTGCAATAAAGGATAAAAACCGGCCGTCACGCAACCACAATTGCTCATAACTCGATAAGTAATTTATTTATGAAAAAAAGGAAAAACTCATTTCAATTCCAAATCGCTTTAATAGTCAGGCCTACAAATTACGTTAAATTACGTACGGCCTTTACGTTTAATGAGTCAGAAAATGTGTCAGAAAGTTTCGCGTTGTTGAGCAGGGAACTAGAGAAGCATCTTAAACATTATTGCAGGTTAGTATTTTGTAATCAAGTTGCATGCCAGACAGTCGCTTAAAATATAAGTCATTCTATATTGTTTTAAACAAAGGCGCATGCCATAATAGGTGTCAGACACACTCATTAAAATAAGAATACCCTAGCGCACAGCCCCATTACTGAAGATAAACCCGTCAATATACTTAGAGATAAAAATAGTTCTGCATTTTTCATTCAGCTAATAAGATTAATCCTTCATAATTGGGTTCACATGATTATATAACTTTCCCCTATAATTCTATGACTAAGCAACGGATAACAATATGCTACGCACTAAAATCTTAACTAAAAAACTAATAGTGCAAGTCGGTAGGAAATCCGTTCTGAAGAATTCATGTTATATGCACCCGGAACGAAATTCCCATTTGAATTTTATATACTTATCAGGTTATGTTGAGTAGTTTCATTTGATATCTGTTAAATTCGTGTTTTATTTTATTTTATTTTTGGCGTTTTAATTTCGTTTGTCAATTTCGTTATTGAATATTACGCGAAAGCAAACAAATTCCGAATTATTTACAATGTTTTTGAACAATTGAGTTAATCTTTTGTATTTGAGTTGCAAGCATATTTAGAAAATATGCATGCTTAAAAATTATTTTAAAACCCATAAAAAATTTGTAATAAACATTACAAACAAATATTACTGAAAGTACTTTTGTTTTCTATAATACGTTGGAACAATCGAATGTACAATGTTTAGACGTTAAACTGCAGTAAAAGGGAAATTTATTGTTGTGCTAGGTTGTTGCCACCGAAAATATGATACCAGCGTTACTCATAGACATGTCTTTTCTTTATACTATTGCATTAAGTGTAAACGGGTTCATCTTTCGTAATCGGGTTGCACTCAACTTTAAAAATATCCATGCTTAAAAATTACTTTAAAATCCATTAAAATCAGAAAACTGAGGTACAATTTTCAAACAAATTTCATTTGAAAGAACTTTTTTCTATTCGACATTGTAAAAAATGAAATTTTGTGATGCTTAAAAGTTAGAAAAATTGCAGTAAAGGCACATTTTATGGGTTACAATTTATGGGGCACAATTTATGGGCACTGACATAGTGTTTTTACTTTATAATGTAGATAATACCACACAAACGAGAATTTCATTAAGTGCTGCGCGATTTGGGGGAACTTTTTTTTTCTTATTGTCAGGAAAATCACATATTTTTCTCTTACACCCGCCAAAGAGAACGTGCATTCTGTTATTAAAGCTCAGGGATTTTACTATGGTTGCAAGACAATAATGCCATGTTTTTCGATTGTCTTTATAACGATTTGTGGATGGGAATGCACAAATTTCAGTTATTGTGATTGCCGTATTATTTCGTTTTAATTTATTTTACCTGGAAGGCTTCTTATAATTGACACGGGCGAAGCCGGGTAGTTCTGCTAGTATATATATATATATAAGAATGTAACATCGTGAAAAGCTTTGATTTAAAAACAAAAGCTTAGGAAGCAATTACCCGTGCATGTTAGTTACTTTGAATTTCATATTCCAATTATTAGAGACAATCTCTCAAAAAGTATATTCCATTTTAAATTTTATTTCGTTATATATAGCGGAATTTTGTAAAACATATTATCCCAGAGATGCCATAGCAAACGAATCTTTTAAATTCGCCATAATGAAGAAATCTGAATTTTGATAAATATTTCATTTATAGCATGAGATTACTAACGTGTTTTCAAATACTCTTTATACAATATACTTGAAATTTATTTATTATTGCATTATTTTATTATTACATCTTTGAAAGTTATTATAGAAAAAACGTATGGTATTTTCAATATTTATAAATGTTGCGAAAAAATAAAATAAACATTTAAGTTATAATTTCAGACTTTCGTGCTTTTTTTAGGTGTGTTCGTAATTATACACTGGTATCCAAAAAATTAAGGAAAAAATCACAAAAAGAGCGATAACTCGTCCAAAAATGAAACTATCCGTATGAAATTTGCATATGTTGTTAACTAAAAGATGCTGAATAAAAATACAAAATGCAAATTAGTCGCGCTGCAATCGGATTGCGTCATCTGTGAGGAGCATAAAAATGCATGCTAGAGAATACGGCTGTTGGCATCGCTGTGATTATGAGATAAGAAAACTGAGATATTCAATTCATTAGCATGACCTCGAAGTATCATGTGTCCGCATAACTGCGATATAGAGCTATTAAAAGATTGGATGTAGGCCAATGACAGACAAAGTTTGCCAGATGGCTAAATCTGATCTTTCTGTTGTTCATAGGCTTTGGAAACAATTTCAAACCACTGATTCGGCCTCCAGAAAGTTTAGCCAAGGAGAGACAAGGGCTATGACAATCACCGATGACCGATATTTGCGGTTATGAGTACAGAGGAATAGAATAGAAATCCCCTCTCATCTAAAAACTCTCTTGTTGCAGCCACTGGAAGGTTGATATTAACGTCTACTCTGTGTAGAAGGCTCACTCTCAGAAATAAAACTCTCAATTTTGACGATTCAGCAGTCCTCGAGCTATATTTCGTTGTTTTTGACAACCATTTCGTATCAAAATCACGTGACTTTTAACGACATGTAAACTCTCAAATATTTGACGAAGGTGTTTCTTCACTCACGGCCAGACTCAATGCATTTTAAGGAAACCGTACCTCCTCAAATCCTGCGACTTTAGCAAGCAAATATTTGCTTGTTTATGTTATTCCTGTCATAATTTATTTAAAAAATTGTACGTTTTAGCGCTTTTCAGAAAATGTTGAAACACAGGTAGTTATTGATTCTGCATTAGTTATTTTTTTAGCTGTTAAAGTTTTTAAGAATGTTTATTATTATTTATATTATTATTATTATTATTATTATTTTACTTTGCTCGCTATGGTTTAATTCGAAAAGAATAAATTTCCTGTGTTTTACAAAATCGTTCAAAAGAAAATTTGGTCAATAAAGTTTCAAAATTCCAAGACTCTTTTTCATTTAAGAAATATATTCATATAACTATCAAATTAAATATGCATAATTGATCCCTCTCCCTTCTCTTCTGTAAACAGTAAAGTGTTAAAATCTTAACCAACTACTAAAATTGATAAAATCTCCCCCATATGTACTTTAAAATTCGTTATTTCTGAGCAACAAATTAACCAGACTATATTTTAATCATTCATCGAGCAAAGAAAATTTTCCTAATAAATTATATTAATCAAGCCATATTATAATTATTCATATTAACCATAGGAAATAATAATAATAAATTAGTCTTACTAATTGAAACTTGCAAGAATTATAAGTATAACACCATCGATAAAATTACAACCAACCTTATAAAAATATAAATATACAGTAGAATCCATTACATGCACGTAAAATCGTATCTGTTCGAGGACTCAATAGCGTAATAGCTTGAGTGACCGTCTCCCAAACCGGAGGTCGTGAGTTCGAATCAACCCGAAGACCGAAGCTATTATTTTTTCTCCTGTCGATACAAGAGCTTCCAAACTGTTCAATAGGTGGCACCACCAGCCCTCTGATTGCACTTTTCAAATAAGCACTTTTGACGAAATTGTTATCCTCAAACAAGCGAAGAAAGTAATTTTCTCAATATGACGAAATATTCGCTCGGAGCATATCCCAGGAAATGGTTTCGTCAAAAATGAAGAAAATTTCGTGAAATCTGAGTATCCATTTCTGAGAGTGCTTCAGTGATCTTTACGCGATGCAACCAGACATTTGTGTGCCGCTCAAATCATGTCATTGGAGTCAACGTTTAAGGTGAGCACATCAACAAGTCCACTGGATGGCTAATCAATGGAGGCGTGTTCTCTTCACAGAAGAGTTCCAGTTTAGCCTCCAAAGGGATAGTAGGCATTGTTTCATTTGGAGAGAACAGGGAACAAGCTATCATTAATCAAATATTCGTGAAAGAGATTGGTATGGAGGAGGCAGTGACTATGTTTGGGATTATGTCTCTTTGGACAGACGTACAGACCTCCATGCCTTTGCACGTGGAGCAGTGAATGCTCACTCTATAGAGATGACTTTCTTGATGCTTGTGTGCGCCCTTATGCCGGTGCAATAGGTAATAATTTCCTATTACAGAATGATAATGCTAGACAGCACGGGGCTCACATCGTAGAGGATTATCTATAGCACCAAACAATTCAGCGCATGGAATGGCCAGAGCGACCACTGGACTTGAATTCCAAGGAGCATGCTTGGGATGCTTCAGGAAGATATGTCGCTGCTCTCCGTCTCCCTCCTCAGACCCATGTCACGTTTACAACTGCTTTATAAGAGCAATGGCGAACTTAACGATCGCATAATTGACAGTATCACACTTCGCTGTATGTGCTGTATTGCTTCTAGGGGTGATCATACTCCATATTAAATGTACTTTTCCTATACTAAACTGACACATTTATTTTGTTTATTTTATAATTGTGTTAATTTCTGAAACACTACAATCGTCTGATAATTTCTTTTATTGTTATTTAATACCTTACTATGTGTTGTACATTGTGGCTCAGTTTTATTAAGAGCTACTTGTAACATTTTGAGCAATCGCTGTTTTTTGCTGTTTTTCCTTAATTTGGGGAAACCAGTATATAAATACGTAGCACCTATAGTCGTCGTTCAACCCGTCTGTACATTTCTCCGTCCGTCCGCCTGTTCGCATATAACAGAGCAAAAACTCATCAACCGAATGGTCTGAAATTTTAAATATATAACTGTTGCAAAATTTTATAGAGTCATTTCAGTCCTTTCAAATTTTATATAAATCGGATGTAAAGTTTAATTACAGGGACAGTCAAAATTTTCCGATACATAACGTCCAATGGGAATAAATTATTGCAAGTGCATTTTAATGATGTTACAGCCTTCCGAATGGTGTAAAATTTTAAATATATAATTGTTGCGAAATTTTGTCGAGTCATTTCAAATTTTGTGAAAATTGGATGTGTAGTTTAATTACAGAGACAGTCAAATTTTTCCGCTACATTACGGCCAATGGGAATAAATTATTGCAAGTGCATTTTAATGATGCTACAACCTTCCGAATGGTCTAAAATTATTGTTGCAAAAATTTGTCATTTCAAATTTTGTGAAAATCGGATGTATAGTTTCATTACAGGGACAGTCAAAATTTTTTCGTTCCATGACGCCCAATGGGAAAAAAATTATTTCAAGTGCATTTTAATGATGTTACAGCCTTTCGAACAGAATGAAATGGATATGCACTTATTGAAGTGCATTAAAATATACATTCGGTACAATATACGGTGCAAAAAATATTTATAAAACTAGTTATATTACGAACGCTCCTCATTTGCCACGTTTGACGTGCAATTTCCAAATTGTTCTCTTTTAATTTATTTTTTAAATGTTAGATAAATATCGATAAATTATGAAAAATCTGTACAGATATTTATTACTTATTTTTAAAACTATTTAAACATATGTTGCTGTTTACATTTCAATATATTTTTAGTGAGTTATTAATAGTTTAAGATGCAGTGACTCATAAATGTAACTAACAAGTATCATAGAAATCACAATGTTGTGTGTTATTTTGTCTTTCAATAGACTGTCTCTAAATGCAATATATTAATCTCTTTTTTTTTCAAAATTAATGTATCACAGCAAAATTAAATTTCTTTATAATTAAAGTAAGACCACTAGGAGAATATTGCTCGTTAAGGTACGATAATTAGTTTGCGTGTCTCTGTGTATGTGTCAGCTTTAGCGTACAACTACTCTAAATAACTTACGTGCGTCTTAGCCCTTTTTAACACTTTTCAACAAAGTTGAAATGTGCTTATGACTTCGGTTTGTCTGTCTGTCTGTTCGCCCTCTAAGTCACGTTAATATACTCGGATTGCGTAGACATTTTTGGATGTTATTGATGTTTATCATAGAACGTGCCATATTTTAAATGAAGTTTGTAGCACGTTTAGTTCATTTACAGGGATAGTCAAAAGTATTCAGTTATATTACGGCCAATGGAAAAAAAATCGTTTGCAATGATTTTTAATAAATTTATATGCTTTTAAACACAATAGAATTGATATGTATTTATGAAGTGCACTAAAATATGCATTCTGTAGAATTTGCGGTACAAACAATACTTATTATTCATTTACAGAGCAATTCCGTTATATAATGATATGAGGTTAGAGGAATCGTTTGCGGCGTATTTTAATTATGTTAAACTATTTCATATATAGTGGAATTGTTATACGTGGCTGAGGCTTACTATAACCTATATCATATATAATAAGAAATACATATAATTTACAGGGACATACAAAAGATTTCAGATAGTATATTGTATCCGAAGTACTGTACATTAGCGATGATTGCTGGGAATGCATTTTTAATTATGATATGCGCTTATATGTTTCAGTATATTTACGCATAATATATGGTATAATTTATTATATTGATGGTATAATTTATTATTATAATGCTATAATTCATATACAGGACTACACAAAGGAATTCTTAAGGGTTAATGCGTATGATCACAAATTGCTTAAAGGTGGTTTTTAAAAGAGTTATGCATCTTTATGTTGAACTGCTTTAAGTTTACTAAGAAATGTTTGTAGAATATAGACAAAATGATATACAGGGTCACGCAAATAATAGGATACATGGCCGTCTATAAATGCTAATTTCTACAAATGTCATTTCAGTAGTTTTAAGACTATTTTAGTTTGAATTAAATTTTAACTAAACAGGGGCGTGTAATAAAGGTACTAGTTAATAAGGTGTAATAAACTACAGGACTGTACAAATTATTCAAGTATGTTTCTATCTATTAGTATAAATTGCTGAAAGAGAAATATCAACCTGTTATGCGTTTTCTTGCTAAACTAAATTTTCCCATTGTATAGTATATATATCAACCTACAGATTAAATACAGGGCTGTTCAAAAGAATTTGAAAAAACATTTGGCTATGGACTTTAACTGCTGAAATCAGCTTTTTAAATGTTTTATGCATTTTCTAAAATGTTTACTTAGTTACCTTATTTCCCAAAATATCGAAGTTTTGTTAAAACATTCAGGAAGAAAAGGAAAGTGCTTCATAATCTATGCTTAACGCAGAATTTTTCTTTCTTGTTTTTTATTTAAGTGTTTTCTTGTGCACGCTCAAAGTGACTAAATAGGTAAAAAGCAATAGCTTTGTTTACAATAATATATATTTTTTTTAAATTAAAAAAAACAAGGAAATTCAATATCTAAAGAGCATATCCAACATCAAATTTAAATCAAAATACCTGTTCTAAGACTTTTCATTAAAAATGTAGTTTGCTATTATCTTTGGTTAATAGTATAACAGCATAATTGGTCTCATCTATTTTAGATATAGACAGTTCAATAATTTGAAGATTATTACTACACAGTTTCAATCTTATGTCTAAAGAATTGATACTGTTGCTTAATATCCACTTCTCGTTAAAAATAATTAGTTTTTAGACGTCATCTTATGCAGACATATAGTGCAGGTATTTTAATTACGTGTCAACTTAAAAAAATTGACAAGCCAAAGCCGAAATTATCTGAATAAATTACAGAAAATCCTTTCTGTTACACATGAAAGTAAAGTATAAATTTTTATACTTAAAAAAGAAAATTTGCAAAGTTTAATTAAAATTTTAAATATTGTCTTTATATTAAATTAGATGTCGCTTTTCGACGATTTTCCTTTAAAAGGATTTTCCTCCTGATCATGCTACTTTATAATTTAATGGTCATATTAATTAAAATGGAAAATAAATAAATTTCGCCTTAATTGCAATAAATTGCTGTCTTCTGGCAGAACCTTTTTTATTTAATTTTTTCTTCGTAGTGTCAACATATTCAGTCGTCTAGTAAAAGTAATTTAATTAGTTTCAAGCTTTTCAGATTTACTTTAAAGACGCTAAACGTATTTAACTGAAAGTTAATTAAAATATAACTTTTGATATTTTGAATAAAAAAACTCTAAATTTGACAGTAAATTTAAGCATCTAATTTATGTTAAATTCCAAACTTATGTTGACGATTTGCATTAAACATTTTTCTTCCGGATTAAGTTATAAGTGCTACTAAATAATTTCTTAAATTTAAAATTGTTTACTACTGGGCCAAAATATATACGTTTCGTCACAGCAAGTGCATCGAGAATAGAAATTCTTCTTTATAATACTTGTTTATTTCATTTTTATTGTTTAAACTGTACAAGAAAGATACCTTTTTGGCGAAAGAATAATTTGAAATGGATATAGAAAGGTTATTAAAAACAAATGTGGACATTTTGAAACGATCTTACTAATGTAATAACTCTACATGAACTATTTTTTAACAACTATTATTTCAGAAAAATGATAAAAAATTGACCTTTCCATATTAAAAAAATGGATTTTTATTTCAGTCAGAATATTCAATTTGTTTACAGTTTTTTTTCACTTAAAAAAATCCTCAATTTTTTGTGTTTGAATCTTATGACTGCACAGTTTACATTTCATATAATGCGCCATCTCTATGTTTTATTTTGAAAAAAGGTGACAATAAAAAAAGAAACCACACTTCTATGCCAAACACAATGTAAAAATTGCGAATGTATGTTATCTTATTTTATTTTTATTTTTATTTTTATTTTTTTTTGCCTAAATGAATATTTTGCTTTCGAATTTGTAATCGTCGTTCCTGTAACATAGATATATTTTATTCAATAAATGTATTCTTATTCAACAAATATTAACACACTGTGAATATTAGGCGAAATTACTGTTTAAATATATTGACAGTAATTGTATTACTAGAGAGTTGACTCTATGGTTTATTTTTTGTAGTAGTGTACCAGCGTACATAGGTGGGATGTGTTTTAATTTAGAAAATGTAGTTCTTAATAAGTTTTCAAAAGTTTCCTTCTGAATATATACTATATACGATATGTATCATGTATGAAGTATAATATACAGAACAGCATGTATATATATATAAACGTCTCCTTTCATTTAAAAATATTATCAATTTAATTTGCAATTAAATGTATATTTTATGGTAGCGCATCTAAATCTCATAGATTTTTTTTTGGTACATGAATAAATATAGTGAATCTTTACCATTACAATTTGAAATATATTGGGAAAGGATTTATAAGCAGACAGAGTATCAACAGATCTGCACTAGCTAACTAAAAATATGCATTTTATATTACCGCCAACAAACTTTGGGCCAATATTTCCTAGTTCCACTAACATTTCCATTAATAAAAAATATTATATATGATTTTTCAACTTTGAAATTGAATTGTGATCAATTAACAGGAATCAATAAAGCAAACTGTATAGTTTTACAGAGGCATTTTTTTTAAACTATTTTTAAAGTTTTGGAATAAAGTAGCCCCTGCTGGGGGGTCTGTTTGTTTGGTCAATTCACTTATTTTCATAAAAGATGAGTACAATTCATATGTTGGAATATTTGAAACTAATTAGAAATTGATTGTAATAGGATCTGCTAATGAGTTAACACTGCAAATATGATAAACAACTGTTTTTTTTTTTTTTAACATTTATACACAAGAAACCAAATTTTAATATTAAAGACACCAGAAACAGTTTTCATCATGTTATCCTCAGCAACTGGAACAAAAATAATTACTACAACATTTTGCGAAAGTAACATTTGAAAAAAAATTTACTTAATACATTTTTAAAGAGATTTGATTGTATAAAAGGCATTTCTGAGTAACTGGGGCTACTTCCGGACCAAAAAAGTCCTGGCACAAAATAGCCCCGAAAAACTAGTTTTCTTGTTAGCTTTATGAAAACTTAAATACTTTCTGTCAAAAAAAGTTAAAAGAAAAACTATGATCGCCCATGGGGTACAGGTTACTAAAGGTAATACTTTGGCACTTACCTTATTTGTATCTCTTATCCAGATTGTCTCACTATAGAAAGTTTGCGGAGTTAAAATCTACACACAATAATAGTTGTTTATAAACACATCCAGTGTTGCCACTAAAAAAAGTAATTACCCCCAAACTATTACGCAATAGTAGGTTCTAAAATATTTTTCAATGGCAAAAACTCCGAATTATCTTGTATTGTTTGTTCAATACAAATAATGAAACCTTTTTTTTTTATGGCATGGACCAAAATATCCCCGCAATTACCAAAGTAGCCCGGTTGACGTTATTGGTCTGCGATATGCCTAGATACCAGCATTTTATATAAATTTTGCGCTGTTCAGAGTGTGCCCAAAGAGTACTTGTTGATATTCAATACTATGTTAATTCTTATATTATTATTAAACAATATAATAAGAAGACTGTTTTAATGAAGCGCTACATGAATATAAACATAAAATTAAACAAAAACATAATTTTCAGAAAAAATTTTAAAAATACGAAATTTATTTTCTACACTGCTTAAGCTCGAGAAGTGACAGATATTCAGATATTTCATTTAGTTTATTCTACATTTATTGTTAAATTTTTGTGACAAATAAGTTAAACCATTTGAACGTTAAAAATTAAAAATAAAATTAAAATAACACGATACCTAATAACCCCCTAAAATTTGTTTTTTTTCCATTCAAATCAAATCGAAATAAATCTTAGACATTTTGAAGGTATATTATATGTACATTATCATTTGGTATACACCCACTATAACCATAACATGAAATCTTCAATACCAATATTTGCGCAAATATATGCACTAAAACATATTTTAAGTGGTGTTACGTATCATATTTTTTGAATTTTGTTTTTATTTTTTAATGTTCAAATTGTTTAAGTTATTTGTTGCAAAAATATAACATTAAATGTAAAACCAACTAAATGAAATATCTTAATATATCTCACTTCTTGAGATTAAGCAATCTAAGAAATAAATTTAGTTTTTTAATTTATTCTGAAAATCATGTTTTTGTTTAATATGTCAAGTTTTTTTAATAACTACTACATTCAAACGAACTCATTTCAAAATTTACTGAATGTACTATTACCAAAATTTCATTTATGATGAGGTATCGCATCCGAATTTGTGATATAATTTACCAGTGAATAAATAAAAATGTTTCATCAGTGCAGTAATGCAGGTTGTCGCAATTTGGAGAAAAACTTTAATTTAGGGTATGGTTCCCGCCTTTGAAATAAAATCCACTTTAATTTTTTCATGCAGTTTCTCAACAAGCATAAAACTATGTATCATGTGAACTTTGTATCAAAATATAATCTTGATTCAAGCAAAAACTTACTAAAAAAATAAATCAGTTTTATTAGTAATCAGTTATGTTATATTTGTCCAGGATTGCACTAGAAACGCAACAGAAAAACTTATTCAATCTGTATTCCAACATTCTAATTTGGGGTGTAATTGTCATATGATAAAACATACAAAAGCCATTTAAAAGTTTTAGTTTTGTAATTTCCCAACAATAGCCCAGGGTACAAAAAGAAATAAAATGAGTTTTCTTTTATCAAAATGTCAATTTTATCATGTCAAAAGTTTATTATGGATATTTATATATATATAAATATTTTTTCTTTAACTTAGTTAATCTTCTTTCCCTCAAGAACAAGTTTTAAACACAAAAAGAAATTTATGCCGCATCTGTGCTACACGTTATTAACATTCGTACAGCTTTCATACAATTAAATACACACTGTTAAAATTTTGCAGAATTCTGGCAGGTCATTCGACCGTTTTTTTGAAAAAACGGTTTCATAAACATAATTTAACTATATTCTGAACATAAAATGGCCAATAATATGGTCAGAATAGTATTAAATTCACAGTTGTGTAACCGTTTTCGGATAAAACGGTCAAATGACCTGCCAGAATGCTGCAAAATTTTAACAGTGTAAAAATAATCATTTTTACAAATAAAAAAATAAATTTATTTACCCAATTACCTCTCAAGAGACGCTATAAGCTCAAGAATTTTTTTAAACTTAAGTTTTAGTTATGCAATTTCGCACCAGAGGCGCTACCAGCGCAAAAAACTATTATGTGGTAAATTTTATTGAACATAAATTGGATCATAGCAGAGGCTTATTCTAATGTTTTATTAAAACAATTCATAAAAAATAACTTCAAAATATAGTTGCCCTACTTTCTGCAAGAGAGATTTATAAACACAAAAGAAATTTTTTTGTGAATCTATGCAACAATTTTTAACTTAATTGTATCTCTCATACCGTTAAACACAAAAAATTGCTATTTTTTTTAAATTTGGTTAACGTATTATTCCCCATGCGGCGATACAAATGAAAAAAAAAAAATCTATCAAATCAGTACGACACATTTTTATCTTGAATACTGCCTTCAAACAGTGACGCATAAAAAAAACATACTTTTATTTAAATTTGGTCAAGATATTTTCAACTAGGTGTCGTAATCGGAATTAAGATCTTTTTAAACGAAAAACGCTACTTTATGACACATTTCTGAATTTTTCTTTCTTCGGAAACGATTAAAATTGGCAAGCGTTGTTACTTAAAAACTATGTAATAGAAAGCCGTTTTCCGTTTTTGTTAAATGCAGAAAATGTTTCAGAAAATACAGTCAGAGTTGGAGTTTAGAACAAAATTGCCGTACACGATACCCATGAGTGGATAAAAAACGGTTTTCACGTGTCCAAATTTCTTTATAACTCGATAGTAATTTCTTTACAAAAATGAAAATTGAAAACTCATTTCGATTCTAAATCGCTACAATAGTCAGGTCCAAAAATGTGTCAGAAGTTTTCGCGCTGTTGAGCAGGGGACATTAATTCCAGAACCGCCTTAAAGAAAGTTGAGCCCTACCATAGGATATAAAGAAAAGGAATTCTTATTTACTTAATATCCGAAGGTAATCAATCACCAGAAGGCGTTGCAATCTACAATCGAAATTCTGACAAAATCATGCAATCCCTGAACCAAAGCTGTGAGCATCTGAGTAAGGTAAAAATCAGGTTATTCAATGATAATTGTGGGCAGGGTTTGTGCAAAACAACTGGCTAAATCCGGCTACACATTATCGCCATGACTGAAATTAAATTACCTTACATAATTATAATTTCAAATACGGTTTCCAAATGAAAAAACATTAAAAAAATATTCAAAAGTTTTCAAATGCAGTAAAATGTATCTAGTAAGTTTATTTATTTATTCATCAAGACATAAAACTGACACGGCAGAAACTCGTTGGGGACGTTTATTAAAAAAACTGAAAATAAATTTTATGAACATTTTTAATTAGGAGGTAAATAAACAAAAAATATTAATCTATACTGAAATGTTTAATTTGGAGTATGATTCCCATAAAGGAAACGTTAAAAAAAAAATACATTTTAAAGTTTTAATTATCCAATTTTCTCCCAAGGACTCTAAAAGTGTAAAAAAATCCCGTCATGTAAAAAGTTTTATGAAATTTACATTTCACCGTAGCAGAAGTATTCTGAAAACTTATTTTAAAATATTCAGTTAAAAACATAAAATATTATAAACATAAAACATTAAAT
This sequence comes from Maratus speciosus, assembly GCA_963932465.1. Classification (NCBI taxonomy): domain Eukaryota; kingdom Metazoa; phylum Arthropoda; class Arachnida; order Araneae; family Salticidae; genus Maratus; species Maratus speciosus. The sequence goes on from OZ010795.1 coordinate 373,470,972, forward strand.
AAAAAAATATATATAATTTAAAAGCATGAATTAAGTTACTCAATTTCCTGTCAGGGTAGGTTATGCTATGTTTGTTTGTTTGTAACCACAAAAGAATCTGTTTTGAATCTGTGTCAATAACTTTTCACTTCCGTATAAATATCAAACAATGAATGTTTAAAGAATCAATTTTACTTAAATTTGATTATCCTATTTCCTGCAAATGGGAACTTAAACGGAAATGTAAATGGTAACAGTGTTGAATCAGTGCAACCTATGTCATAATAACCATATAAGCTATCAATATTATCAGACTTCACTCTTAATTACGGTGAATTATCTTCTTTATAATATGTTCACTTTCTTTCCGCATGAATCATGACGTCATACTTGAGAAAAAATCTTTTCTGTATGTAACTGATATTTATGCTTAACAATTTGTATCGGTACACTGCCTAGATGTATAGTTTTAGACATTCATTTCTAGGCCCAATAGTATCGGTAAAATGTTTCTTTGTTTGTTTGTTTTACGTAAGACGTCATATTTATATACTTTCTGTGTTCCTTCATTTAGAAGCTTCTTGATACATGTCTTTTTATAAAATCATGCGCCAAATTCACCAGTTCTATGTACAGTACATGCTTCCAAATATTCTTCTTGGTACCAAATATTTAGAAATCTCCGTTTTATTTGCAATATGACGTAATAAATATGCCCTTTATAATTCTTACGAGAAAAATAATTTTTTACGCTTGAATCACATAAAAATGTTTAAATTTTACTGGAAATACATCCACTGAGGCAGCGTGCATATTCACAATACCTACTCGGTTCAGATTCGACAATGGTGTTTCTCGGTATATTTTTCTGGTATGAAATTTTGAATATTTTGAAACACCTAGTTTTCTTATTTTCTCTATGTAATAAAGTACCCCACCAGTGGCCGAGAGGTTCTGCTCTCGAAGCTGGTAGACGGGAGGTGCTGGGTTCGATCCCAATCGCGCCCGTCGGCCTAATCGTTCGGAGTTTTCGTGGTTTTTTTCGAGCCTTGGATTTCCAAGCGTTAATACGGGTTAGGTTCCCTTAGAAAGACCCCCACGAAGGGCACTCCCCCCTGGGCCTATATCCCTCGAGCAGATAATTGGCCGTCAAAAATCAACCAACTATGTAATAATGATAGTATCCTAATTCTAATAATATTATAAATGTGAAAGTGTGAATATGTTTGGTTGAAGTCCGAATTAAAATGGATAACTAAATTTTTTGTATTCATTATGCATTATATTAATTTTTTTCCAATGTTTAACATTTTCACTGAAGTAATAAAATTAACATGTTTTATTTGTTTTTAATACATAAAATAAAAGTTAGAAGCAAATTGCAAAAATATTTACTTTATAATGAAATTTTAATAGTAAAATTGCAAAATATATTTTTTTCAATACTGCACAAATATGTGCAAAATGTAAATTGGCAAAAAATATTTTGCAATTTCACTATTAATATTACCAACATAAAGTAAATATTTTTGCAATATTGATATTTTGTTTGAGATAGTTAGTTTAACCCTTTATGTACTGAATATGAATTCATGAAAATTTTATCTTCTAAAGAATTTTTCGTTAATTGTTTAAACTACATTAGAAGATTTACATGATCATCTAATACGTTTTAGAATGATTTTAGAAGGATTGAAGGATTTATTAAATTTGGATCTATAGGGATTTTGTGCTATATTTATAACCCACTCAAATCTTTTATTTTAAATAATTTCTTAGCATTTTGTAGAATTAGGAAATGTACAAATATAATGTTCTTACAATAGAAATATAGAAATAATTACGCGTTGAAAAATCCTTCCCCACACACACAATTCGCCAAGAAAGCTGAAAAGATGCAAAGGCAAAAGAAATCATCCTTTTAAAAATATTTTTGTTTTGTGTGACCCATAATGCTTTTGGAACAAGATAAAGTAATGTATCTACAGCTCATTCTAAACTGTATTACAACTAATCGATGTATTAAATTAATTGTATTATCTTAATGGTACTTATAAGTACCGTCAGTAGATAAAGGGTTAAAGCGTAGACTTTTTATTTCAAATATTTCCAAAGTAAATCCAATATTTTACAATTATTGGTATTATAGTTCAAATATCAGTGATAGCGTCCAGTGCTTAAAATTAAGCGTAATTTTGTATTCAAAATATATCAAAAATTTTTAATACTAATTTTCGCTTTATTTAATGACAGACTTTTGTTGATTAAATAAAGTGAAAATACTGTTTAAAAAGATTGCTAGATATTTTGAATTCAGAATTCCGCTAAATTGGCAACACTGTTAGCGACGGATGCAAATATTAACACAATAGTATAACATACATAACTAATACTAATTTTCAGGATAATTGTATCTGAGGAATTTTTAATCGCTATTTCCAAATAGTAATCATCGCATTTTTTAATCTCGTAATTTATAAGTCGAATATTACTATTAGAAAGAAATAGCGGTTATAAAAAATCCATCCACACAAACAACGCTTCTGGATTTTCACATCAGATGCATTTTTCGTAAAGTTAACATTGCTGTACCACATTATCAATTTTCACATCTTTTTCTTTTAAATGCCACGATATTACAAAAGCAAGAGAATATTATCTTGCAACATTTGACTAAAAGTGGATTTTATTTTCATTTTATGTATTACAAACAAATAAAATTTTAAACACTGGGAAAAAATTAATCTAATGGATAATGAATAATATATATATATATATATATACATATCTATTTTGATTCTGACTTCAACTAATCACATTCACATTTATAACATTATTAAAATTAGGATACTATTGTTATTACATAAAGATAATAACAAAACCAAGTGTTTCAAAATATTGAAAATTTCATACCAGAAAAATATACTGAGAAGTACCAGTGTCGAATCTGAACCGAGTAGGTATTGTGAACATGCAGGCAGCGTACCGAAATAAAAAATCACACCGGTTTCTTCAGCTCGAGTCTGAGAAGGTAGAACGTGTTCAATGCAAAGTCAGCCTTTTGCCAAATAGATAACAAGGTAGTCAAGTAATAGGTGAGATCGGTTATTTTGATTATCTCCTTTGGACGCACGCCAACCTTACAAAAAAAACCCGGTGAGATCGGTTAGTTACAAATGTGTACAGTGGAAGTGGCCAAAATCACCAGTAAGCTACCGAAATCACCAAAAGTATTTCTGTGTTAAGTGGGACATGTGATCGATTACTTAGTCACGTGATGAAATTCACAATAACAAAACAATAATATTACTGCGATGACGCTAATAGAGACGATGCTGCGTCACAGACTGGTAAATACTGCATGATGGATCTGTCGATCCATTAGATAGCGACGTCAAATAACCAATGAAAATGGTAGCTTTAGTAAACTAGAGTGCCTTTACACAAGACATGCGACATAAGAGACTCAGATTGTGTTTCAGAAAGACGAACTTCTCAAAAATGTGTCAAATCTCCATTCCAGAATATGCCGATACTCGCCTCGTCAAGATCTACTGTGCGAGCGAGAACACAGAATTTCCAAACAGATACCTAGTACATTGAGTGAGAGAAGGGGCGGGATCCAGACAGATTTTTAGACGTTGGCGAAACGACATTGACCAATCAGAAGCGTGTATTTTAGCGAACTTTTCTCTTTATGCAAAAATCCTGGCATCTGATTGGTCCATCTTTTTTCGCTAGCAGCGACATATCTATCTGGAACACAGTAAAGGATTAGCTGGCTGAAAATGGCAGGTGGTAGGCTTGACAATATGCTTGGCGATTCGCTGTTGTCCAGAATTGTCTCAAATAATCCAATGGACTTTATTCCAAATCTGGTTTCGAGGCTGGAAAAAGTCACGTGATACCGGTAATTTACCCAAAGAACTTCTAACTGATAAGAAGGGAGACTACTGCTGCTTTCCGCATGAACTGTTTCACTGGCTGGTGAGGATTTGGTGAGGTGGTGAGGCTCTCTACGGAGCCTTCCCTTCTTTACGCTAGGAGTTTTTACCTTGACCACGTGATCAAAACGTAGCTGGAATATTCTCCATTTTATATCCCGTATGTCGCAATATTCTCATAGCAAAGCACCCTACGGTAAATTTCCCTGAACACGCTGTACGAAACGAAATTTAGGTTTTTTACATAATTTGGTGTTTTGAAGAAATTTTGTGGAAACCCGTACAAGGGTGGAAATAATTCGAGTAATTAACCTGTTGAACAGGATATACTGTACTGGAAAAACATGGGGGAGTCGCGCTGGAAATAAATAAAGCCTGACACTGCCGTGCCATGGTTTAATAATCTTTATCAGCCCTATTCCTGCGAATTTGTTACTAACTTTAACAGAGACTGTGGCATGAATAATATTCACGTTTCGAAAAACTAGAAGATGAGAAAAAATGCACTCCGAATAAAAAAAAAAAAAAAAAATCTGTCAAAAATCTGACAAAAATGACTTGATATAAGTAAAATTAATATGACGTCAGTGAAAAATGAAGTCATGAAATCTTTACCAATCAACTAAAAAAATGAAAAATGTAAGTTTTCGAAATTTTGAAATTCGTATCTCAATTATTTTCTTCATTCCCTTAGGATGTATGAAGCATTTATTCTATGTAACACCATTTCTGCGAAACAACAAAAAATAAGATTTAAAGAAAGAAAAATAAACTTTTATCAATTTTCCGGTCTGCAGAAACTAAGAATTATATACTATAGTATTTATTTTAACAAAAGTGGAAGAGAGAAATATTTTCTGTTTTCTGTTTATAAAACTTCTCCAAACTTTTTTTTTCCAATACATTATTTTATAAAATTCAGTAACACATCTAAATACCAAACTCCTGAGAGTCAAATGAATTTGTCCACCTCTTGGAGATGTACGTTTTTAATAGGCAAAAACATACCAATAATTAGCTATTTGTATAAGCTCGCTATGTAGTGATATTCCTATTGAGTAAATATTTTGCGTACTTATGCGTAGTATTGTACAATTTAATTAAATTCAACACAATGAATTTTTTTCTTAGTAAAAATAAATATCACTAAGAATAAATTAAATTTCATTATATTTTTTAATCTAAAGATTTTAAATTAGTACTATTTCATTCTTTAAAACTAAAATAATTAATGAAAATATTATTCTTTAAATTTTTAAAAAACAATTTCATTATCGTTGAATAATACAGATTTTCCACGTTTTTTCAAAATCCATTTCATTCAGATTCATCTTTTATTAAAACAAAGTTAAAGAGTTAATTATTCTAAGTTTTTTATATAATTCATAATACGTAAAAGAAAACTTTATCATTTCTGTTAGAATTTTTTTTTTTTTATTAATTGAAATTTCATGGAAAATGATTGAAAATTTCACCTTTTTTGAAATTTTCTCGTACTTTACTTTTGTACTTGACCTTTGCTTTATTCTTGGTTTTTCACTCGTGCTTCCTTTAAAACTTTGGAAAACATCAGGTTTAAACTTTTGCAAAACATTTTAGCATATGCTATAGATTACCAAATTTTTAGGATAACTTCTATATCTGTCTGCGTTGCTAGATTGGGGACTTTTTTAATTCAGATTATTTGACTGTCACCACTTTTTAAAAATAGTATTATTTGTCTTATTTTTCAGAATTCAGTATATTTTTAAATAGGCCGAATATTTCTATTTAAAAAAAGCGGTGACAATGAACAATCTGGGTACAAAAAAGTCCCTAATCTGGCAACAATGGTCTCTCTTTTTGTGAAAACAATATTTGCAATTGTATTTGAATTGCTTTTTTCTAATTGTTTTATTAAATACCTTGTGTACCTTCAAATTGACTTTTTAGGGGATTATAATATGTATTAGCTGATTTATAGTGAAAAGTTGTGTGTTTATTTTTTAAACATGAAAAAAATGCTCAATCTCGGTTTTGCAGTTTAAACGTTTTGCAAATAACGCTTTCAACCTCCGTGAAATAGCACAGATGCCAATCACTCTTATAAATTCAGAAGTTTGATCCAGGGCAAACATGTAACCAACCGGAAATTTTATTTAATAAATAAATTTAAAATGAAGTCTAATAATTACCTTATGGAGAAAAAACACATTTCATTATATAAACTTTCCGCTTTTAGAGGTGTTTGAAATGCATCAGATTCCGAAATAATTAATAGATAGTGGCATCTATGATCCAACATCATTGTTTTAACATTTCAACATTCAACATCATTCTTGTAAAAGCATTTTTAATAACTATAACAATAGTTTTTAATTATTGATGAATGTGTATGTCCTCTGTAATTATCTAATATTATAAATATTTATTTTTCATTTCGGACATTATCAGCGTCAAATATTATATTTATAATTAAATTGTTTGTCATAATTTTGTAATTATACGTCTCTTTGCCTATTTTAAATTTTTCCCCACACTTTCCTTACACATAAAAATTTGGTACGCAATTTTGGAACAGCGACCTTTATATATATTAAAAATATTACGGATTTCTAAGAAATATTTTTATAATACATACATTTAAATCGCTATAATGTCATTGTTTTAAATATTTTTCTGATAAGAAAAATAGAAATGGGTAAATGGATAAATTGGCAGCGGTGCCATGGAGCTAAGCTTGCTATTTTTATGTTTTTTTGTGCAAATCAGGGTGGAAGCACATATTACAACTCAATTGTATTTAATCGTTCATACACTTTTGCATTTAAAATGATAGTCTTTGATACAATTTATAATATTTTGACAACTGTACATTTCTGCCATCGTGCACATATAACAGTCATGAAGATTACAATTAACAGGATTACAAATTCCATAAAAAATGAATAATTTTTATCAAAATACGGAATTAAAATGTGCATTCTAATCACAGAATTATTTAAAGCATTGCAAGCTATCCCAACATAAAAAAAAGATTGTAAAAAGTATGAATATAGCAGTATATAAACTTAATTATTGTGGTGTAAAGAATTTTTTATACAAAATCTTGAAAGTCTGAAGCTGTTTCCAACATAGTATTATAAAGTTACTTTATAAGGTTGATTGAAAATCCTGACTTCATTAACTCTTAATCTTGGCCAAACAGTGAGAATGTTTAAGACTTGTCATTGCTTTAACTTATAACATGTTTGTTTTAATCTTCATATTGAGCATTTCCAAAGTGTATTTCTCAACTGATATTACGAAAATCCATAAATATATAAGATAATGATGCACGCTTACCAAATGCACCCCAAACATGCTTTACTCCCTTATGTATATATATGCAGCATCTAAATGTTTGAACCTTAATTTCTTACTACAGGAATAGGCTAAATATGCATTTCTAAACATTGTAGATATTTATATGAAATTTGTACGTTCGATACGAACGTACGTCTTTCGTATAGAAATGTTCGTGTAGATATATATAAAATTCGTAAACTCGTATTGGAAATTAGTATGAAATTCGTGAAAACTTTTTATCTGAACACGTTTTTACGTTGATCATAGGTTTAGAATTAATTGCCTTAAATATTAACATATTTGTACATAAAAATATATTATTAAAGAGGTAACATAAACTAAATAAATTAAGACACTTTGTGTAAATTTATTGCAGCTTTTCATATCCAAAAATCCATAGCAGATATTATGCAATATACACTCATGTTTGTGAAAATTGTATCACCATGAAGGAATGACCCATTGAGCAGAAAACGTCTGAGAATTCAAAGCATAGTGTGTTATGCAAATGATTCCAACTTCAGAGTCACCATGCGTGGATTGAGGAGCGCCTTACGGACTTCTGTTGAAATTGTACCAATAGAGGCCGTAGCGAGACGTTTTGAATTGTTTATGGTTATTTGCTAATGGTAAACGTTAGGTGAGCCGAAACTATGCTTCTTCGACGTAAGAGGTTGGCATTTCAGCAACTGACGGTGTTTGAATGTGGGAGAATTATTGACCTTTGTGAAGAAGGACTTTCCTATCATGCAATAACAGCTCGTGTACAGCATAACAGCAGCAGATAGATGCGAGTTTGGAATTAGTGGACCGACGAGGATAGGACAACTCGGAAATTGAAAAATGGTCCCCGAACGGTGACGTCAACGTTCGATGATAGACACCTGGCCCGCATGACGCTGACGGACCATGCAGCTTCATCTAGACAGTTGCAGCACATTGGTCAACTGCTACAGATTGACTAATGTGCTGCCACGTCATCAATGTCTGCATTGCCAATTCTTTGATGACTGCTGCACCATGGACTGCGTGCAAGATATTCCTATACAAATGATCCCCTCAAACTAAATCATCTACACGTGCAGCTGCAATGTGCTCATGAACATAGAGACTGGTATGCAGATTGACAACAAGTTGTTTTATCGGATGAATTTCTCTTTAATTTGTTGTACATCGTGGCTGCATTCGTGTTAAACACTATGCCGCCGAATGCCACCTACCGGAGTGCAAACCTGAGAGTGGACGAACACCGGAATTTACGATCTGGGAGGGATTCGCGCATCACGGACCATCGCAGATACTACGAATTGTGGGCAATCTGAACAGGTAATAGGTACATCAACACTAGTGCTGGATTCCGAAGCCGTTCCTTTCCTTTAAGACATTTTTGGAGCTACCTTTCAAAAGTATATTTCCCGCCCATTTTACAAGGAATGTTTAAGATATTTTGTCAGCAGAACATATAAAACCTTTGCCATGGCCTGCGTATACGCTGGATATGTCACCCATAGAACAAGTGGGAGATTTAGTTGATCTGACTATTGCTCGTTATCCTCCTCCTATAGTTTCTACAGAATATCTTTGGGTACAGTTACAACGAATATGGAAAGCTCTTCCCCAGGAAGACATTCAAAATCTGTTTGTCTCCATCACCAGTCATATATCAGCACTTATTGCAACGCGTGGTGGCTACACCCAATACTTATTTAGAAACTTTCGTTTTTTTTTTTTTTTTTTTTTTTTTTTTTTTGCTTTTTTGCTTTGAAAATGTAATTATTTGTTTGTATACCAATATCAGTCGTTTGTGTATTAAATTTCATTTAATTCTGATGATACCTTCATGGTGTTGCAATTTCCACTAACATGAGTGTCTTAAATAATAAAGCATTTTTGTCTTTTTTATCCCTTGTGTGTGACTTGTCTTGAACAAAATCACTATCAAAATCGATGCTCATTTAAAATAACCAGTAATAAAATTTCAAAAGAAAAATAAGGTTTTAATTTTTCGATTGGAATTATTTAAACATGTTTTAAAGAAAAAATAATTATTAGGTGTTTCAGCAATATCTTAAAGAATAATAAATATAACATTCCACTGATGTGCGAATAATTAGAGATAACATAAAACATACTTTGCGGTCTATTTCATTTTTCACTCAAATATAATTCTTACAATATTTATTGACTATTTTTAGATTAAATAAGTTTATTTATTATTGCGCTAGTAGAACTCACAGCATTTATTATGTTCTCCACGTTATACAATCAAAGACATTTCAAACCCTGTTCTACTTTTCAATAAATGTATAGCTGTATCATTTTTCTTTAAAGCGGAAAAGTGTCCCATGTAGATCCATTACCATTCTTTCAGAATCAATCGTCTGTCCTGACATATGAAAGCTATTGAAAGAACTGGAACACTCGTTATTAGTAGAATTCTTTGAAATGCTGGAAAAAAGAAAAATCGATATAAAAATCAGAAAAATATTCCTACCAACAATGCGTTGACATTCGGATACAGTAAATATAATTTAAAAATTAATCTCCACATTAGATTTGTAAAAAAATGATGGAAGGTAGAACCATTTTTTAGGTTCATAGATAGAAAATATAATATTATTCCTAGTCAAATTATATTCGACAAAGTTTCATTTTTATGAACTCAAAGTGTTCTAATGAAGTGTTTTTGTTTTGCGAAGATTTGCATTTCTTTTTTTTTTCCATGAACTGAGAAATGTTCAATACAGTCTTTATATCTTTGAATTTATATTAAATTTTTTACGTGTAATTTCGCATAAATGAAAATATCTACTGCTGTGGACTAAACAATGTTTTAAATATAAGCTTAATTATTATCCTGGCAATATTGTGAAGAGAGTTTTGAAACGTGAATAAAAGGGAATTTATTATCATGAAATTAATAATTACATCTTGTTTATTATTAAATATTACAAATAAAAGGAAAGAAAATACATTTACAATTTTTTACTTACAAATTGTACATTAATATATTTTTTAGATATATCAGTGTCCGTAGACGTGGTTATTGTTGTGAGCCTCTATTTTCCATTAGTAAATTTTATCTTATGTGATATAGATATTATTTTGCTTTATTATCCACTGATTAAAACAATATTTTATCGTAGAGCACTGTCATTATAGAAGGCGAAGATTACGGTTCCGTAATAGCGACACTTAACAACTAAAAGCAGCATATCCCGTGCTTATACAAGTGAATTGACAATCAAATGCGTGTAGTGAAAATAAGTTATATTGGGTTTAAGAAACATTTTTTTTATGTTAGCATCATTGGTATACAGATATTTAAAAATAATTTTATTTTAAATATTAATTGATATTTTGTGAATATATACACAACATTTTACATTAGGACTATCAAAAAGAAAAACAAAATATAAATTTATTTAAATATCTACTTTATTATACATTAATGCTTAATTTAGACATTTTATCTATACATAGTTTGTCTCCGTTTAAGAAATTAATCCAAATTTTTACTATAAGGAGGTTTATATACTTTTATTTAATAACAAAATATTTAAAGAAATTAACATGTTAATATAGAACGTTATAAATAAAATTGATTTAAATTTTCCCGTGTATAAAATAAATAATTATTCAGTTTTACTTGGAAAACCAGAATCGAATATTTATTAACATTCGATTTACTTTTATAGTACACAGGTTATGTCACTATATATTTAACATAACAATAAATAAATAAATTATACAGAAAACGAGTTTCTCCCATGAAATATTCTCTTTTTTCATGTTTTCTTTTAAAATATTCTGTATAGAGATTGATCATGGATGATAGAGTTTATATAGATTATAGAGTTTTATGATGAATTCTACATTTTCTGTGCATTATCAACATATTTACATAGATTCATTCTTTAGATTTTATGATTTACATTAATATTTTAGTTGAATGCATGCATTCTAAAAAACTGTACCCGCATACATCTTATACCATATGTGCATACTTATGTATTTGAATATTATGTATACGAAATTTGCACAGAAATGAATCGCATAATATTCTCTTCTACAAGACAACGATAGTCATGAAAGTTTACTCTAAATGATCCAAGTCTTAGCTAAATATTACACACAAGTTTTTAACCGTTATTTACCAATATATTTACAAACAAAAAAAGTCTATGAACTTTTGCATCGACAGCATAATTTTCACACTTGAATTACATTCTCGTTCTTAAAAAAAGATATGAGATGATTCAAAGTTTCTTCCAAGATTATCAGACCATTTTAAAAGATATTTTACATTATGCCCAGAGAGAATACAGTTTTTTCAATATATTGCTGAATAATGACCAAAATGTGTGTTGCTTAATATTTTACGCTATGAAGAGGATTTTGGTACATTTGTTATTCAAACTTCCATTCGATATCTCCTCTTGAGTGCTAATACATCGTTTCCTTAACCCGCCAATTAACCCCGTGCCATATCTGGCACATACTTAAAAACATTATCATTTTCCTTATGTGCCATGAATTTGGCAAACATGATCACTGTAACTGATCAAGAACAGTTCGAAGAATAGAATAATGCTTATTTTGTCCCTGTCAGATGGCTGCATTGTACAAAAAATAGAATTTGTTCTTCGAAAACAAAAAAAAATCGATCAGGGTATTAAGGTAAGATTTACTTTCAAGATTTTTACTGATTACTTAAAAATATTAATATAATAATAGTTGCAGAGTGTTATGTAGATACAATTAATTAATTTAAGCTCATTTAGTTGCAAAATATAGCCATACAATATTTTAATACACTAAATGTGTACATACGGCACACACAATAAAATATCAAATTTTATCTGAAATTTTGAAATTTAATATTTTTTACTATTTTTCCAATTATTAGACCGATTTATAAATTTCAGAAAAAATCTTCAGTGAAGGGTTAAGCATAGTATTGTTCTTAAAAATGTGAAAAAGATTACAAACTAGAAAGGTTTTGTAATAAATGTATTTAAACAACAATGTATTTCTTTTCAATAAAACGAATCATGCTGCTTTGTTTATTTAAAGAGTGTATTTTTTAACATTTTAGAAAGATGCAAAACTTTTTTTAAGTATTCGCAAATGTTTTTACCTCAGAAATCTAATTGTTTAAAAAATCAATCATAATTTTATTGGTAATCTATGTAAGTAATGGTTGTAATAGTAAAAGAAAAAAAAAAATGAATTTAAATTTGTTTACGTTGCAAAATTTTTAGAACAACATATTTCTGAAAATTTTCTGTCTTTTGTTTTATTTGATTGATGTTAATATTAATGATAATAATGATTGTTAATTAATTTTGAATTTTCAAAGATTTTTCTAACTTGAGAAATTAATAAATATTTCGTCAATTTCTGTATTTTCATGTATTTGTATTATATTTATGTTTTCAATATACATATAAAACTTGCAAAAACACGATAAGGCAGAATAAGAGAAGTAAATAACACATAAACAATTTTTTTCGGTATTATTACCTGATCTGCATCTTTATAACATAACTAAAATGAAGCTTATAGCTAGAAATTACTTAAATTATATTAACTTTAACAATAGAAAGATACATAAAGTTGTACCTTTTAGTATACAATTTATGTTTTTTAAATAGTAATATATTTTATTTCAATAAAAAAATGCAGATAACTTATTATTATCAGAAAAATAGCAATTCTAATGATGCTATAAATGAAAACTTTTGTTTGCAATTTAATATTGTTTTTGTTTAACCTTTTCAGGGGGAATAAAGATAGTATCATTTACATTGGTAAAATGTTGAAACGATTGAATTTCTCCATTATTTAGGAACGAATTCAATGCTTTTCTTTGCGTGCATTATGAAATCAAAAGATTAAGTAAAAAGGATATTGTTAAGGATTAAAATGGAATTGTATAAACAGTTTACCACCTCTCTTTCAAAGCATTCAAAACAAACAAATGTATATTATATAGATAATAATACCAATTTACAAAACAGTGATTTCAATTTCAATATTCTGCCCTTAAACTTACGCGAGAAATATGTCAATAGAAATGCATCTAAATAAAAGTTACTATAATACTGTCATTTAAAATTCTATTAAAATATTAACAAATTCTTCTTTACAAATATGCAGCCACCTAATATCCGGGTACAGCTATCTTACTTATGTCATCAATATAGCTGACAAGAAAAATAATTGTTTTTCCATATAAATTGAGCAAGATGTTTTTCTGGGGTCTGGTGGTATTTACAAGGAAGATCTCCATACTTCGAAACATCTGAAAAAAAAATATATATATAGAATTTTCTACTAATGAGGATAGATATCATTGATCGAATAGTGTCGAAAAAGTTGTGCATTAAAACCACTAAATTTTAGTAATATTTTTGGGCTTTAAAAAATTCAAAAATTCTGTCCTGATATAAGACGAAGAATACTAATAAAGTTTAGCGGTGTCAATTGATTCCCTGCTGCTACACTTTTCCAACACTGTAGATCTGTTCGCAACTCTGTTCGCAGTGGTGATTTTTTTTTTAAGATTCACGTGAAAAAGTTTACAATTCGGGGTTTGTAATATTACGTTACCGATCCGAAATGCCTAAGGATTTAGTTTAGGTAAGTAAAATGTATGATAGCCCATTATTTATTTGTTATTTTAACGTTTTGTATTTGTGTTTTTGAGTTGTTTGAACAATGCTAGAATAAAATTTCAAGTAAATGGCGTGATCGAAAAAATCCAGGATGCGGTTTGTCGGACATAGCCGGGAAGTTCCCGGTACTTTTGCGACCTCTAAGCGTCCTTTTGCAGTCTCACCATAGGCTTCTATAATATTGACTGCCTAACATTAAAAAAACATAATGAAAACATTACCAATACCAAAATATCTTCAAAACATTTTACTTAGCTTTCTTAGCAATAGAAAAATAATTACGGATTATCTTACAAATCAAATTAAAATACACATACATCAGGGAAGTCCGCAGGTGTCGTGCTTCGGCCCGCTCCTGTGGCTCCTTATTGCAGATATTATATTAAAACAATTTTACCAAAAGTTTGAAGACCTCTATGCCTTTTTTGATGATTACAATATGATCATTAAAGCGAACTCAATGAAACAATTTTAGTATTAGGCGAACGGGAAAATTGAATTTTTTAGAGTAATATGTAAAAACTTAAAACTTACCATTTCACCAGAAAAAACAATATTTATGTTACTGGGCAAAAATCTAATGGAAAAAAGGGAACATATTTTGCGACTAGAGTACAGAAAAATCAAACAAGAAAAAGATATTAAATGTTAGGAATAACTTTTCAAGAAAATCTAAATTCGGATTTACATATTAGAAATATCAAAAGTAAAATTCTAACTCTAACTTCATCAATAAAGAAAGTTCACTCAGCGACTTGGGGTGTCAACAGGGAGTACCTAAGGAGTTGGTACGTTACAGTGCTGGAGAAGATCTTGGAGTATGGCTCAGAGGTCTGGTCTGATGATGTTCGGGTCATTGATAGGAGGAGCCTCCAGAGCATACAACGCCTATGTCTTGTCTCCGTCACAAAATGTTATAAGAACGTGGCAACTCATACACTACAGGTGCTCCTGGGCATCCCGCCATTACTGTTAACACTCTGTAACAAATCTCTTAAAAAATATTAGCTAACGAACTAACTTAAACAATCAAACATTATAAAAATTTATACGGATGGATCCCACGCCAATTCAAACACCGCATTTGCAATAGTAGCATACTCACAAAACAATAAAATTTACGAAAAATTCAAACGTCTACAAAAAGGCAATTCGGTATTTCATACGGAGCTTCAAGCGGTGGTCGAGGCAATTCAATGGGTGCTGTTGTCTAAATACACTAAATTGCAAATCTTTTCAGATAGCCTATCAACAATATTATCACTCTCTAATTTATTCCCAAACAATATCACGATTTTAAATTTATTTAAACTGATCACAGATCATAAAAATAAATTAGTATACCTAACATGGATTACAGGACACGTAGGAAATTTGGATAATGAACTGGCGGACAAGCTGGCGAATGATGCCGCCCAGTACTGCAACCTACCAATTTGCCGGGAAGTAAAATTTCCTAAGTCGTTTTTGAATAAGAGTCTAAGAACATTTTTATTGCATAGGTGGCAATACAGCTGAGATAACTCAGAGGGAGGCAGATTCACCTATGCAATTGTTCCAAAGGTTCAACTTTCATTATTATGCAAGGGCAGGGTCTCACTTTACTTCTTGACAGCCTGCGGCAGTTTTCCGAACATTTTACACAGTATAAATAAAAAAGAAGACAATCTCTGTCAATGTGCATGGCGTGGAGATCCAGTACAATATCTTTTCAAAAATGTAAGTTTATGAAATACAAATTTACTTGAAAAAGTCCACAACTGCTAGACGATATATTAGAAATTTTAAATAACAAAAAGTCCCTCAGTCAGCTTTACCAAAATTATAATATTCTTAATGAAAAATACTCGTTCATTATTAATAAATTCATGCTAGTATGTTTGTACCTGTGGCCTGACAATTATGTGGGATGCGGAAATGGAATTATAGTGGAATGACATTTTCAGGTTCTGAGAAACATCTGCCCTTAGAACTAGGGTTCTATATTATTTTTGTCTTAACAGATTATATATTGTATGGGCTGTGTACTGGAATTTCAAAGTAACATTCCTTCCTTGTCTAAATCTGGATCTAAGTCGGTGAAAATGTACAGATGGAATGAAGGGGAAAAAGATGGTTGCAGAGGGGTTGGCCCGACCTTTTGAGATGTCTGTTGAAGATGGGGAGACAAAGCATTCCACGAACGAAGGAGAGAGCTTAAGGTTGAGTGAGGCTCGCAGAGCTTAGGCTTAGAGCCCATGTGTTGGGAGATTGAGATTGATCTCCGGTAAAGCTTATTTAACGTGTACAGTGTGAGAGTGAGATAACGTAGTTATAACAGTACACAGCCAGCTTTACTGTATTTAATTTAATGTTGAACCGGATCACCTACATCCGAGTTTTAAGTGTAAATAGTGTTTTGTATTGTGTAAATAGTGTGTAAATAAACTGTTAATTTAGTTAATTGAAAGCGTTGGTTTTCATTTAAACAATCCTTGCAGTGCGTGACCGATATCACGTAATCATATCGGTGGTGACAGCATATAAATAGCACGGAATTTCTTCAAAGTTGTGCGGACTAAGAGGAAACACCGACAAATTGATGGCAGCGACGGGATAGAATCGTCTCAGACTAGTGACCAGCGAGCCGTGTTACAGTGTGTTAGTGCCGGAGAACCCAGTGGAATCCTTGCGTGGAAATGCCGGATCGTCGAGCGGAATTTTAGAGAGATAAAAACCAATCGTCGAGTGGAAATACAAAAAGTGTGTGCCCTATCATCGTTACAGTGAACCGAACTAAAGTGTTGTGTCCTATCGTCGTTACAGCGAACCAAACTAAAGTGTTGTGCTCTATCGTTGTTACAGCGAACAGAATTAGTATTTGTGTCCTATCATCGCTACAGTGCCTCATATTATAGTGTATTACAGCCTGAGTGTTGAATATCATCAAAGTTACTTTAAAGTGCGAAATATTGAATTCATCGTGAAACTACGTGTGAGCAGCGGAGTACCCCAGCAGATAAAGTATAAGGTAAGGAGTTTTGATCATTTCTGTCTGCTGACATTCTCGAACCAAATGTATTTGTTGTTGTATAATTAATAGTAATTTAAGGTAATTTATGTGCAATAAAGTAATTGTGTTCAGATAGGTAGGAGATATTAAGAGCCATATTTACTATTGTTTTAAGAAAATGTAATAATAACTTGTACTAATATTGATTTTCTATTTTTTTTTTTTTTTTTTTTTTTTTTGCTAACAATGGTAGTGAACAACATTAATGCATTGTGTTAATAATAATTGAAAGGAATAATTGAATTTACTTAAATTTAAATTATTATTAAAGTTATATTTAAATGAAGCAATACTGTTTTAAGTTTGAAGAGTTGATAACAAACGTAATGAACATTTGCTTAGAATTTTAATTGAATAGAAATAAATTTCGAGGAAAAAAAATGGTGGCTCACAGTGGAAAAAAAAGTGAAGGTTTTGATCTTATTTGTTTCAAGTGTGAGGACCAGTGTTGAATTTGGAAAAAAATTATTGAGGATTATTTTGAAATTTATATGTGTATGTTATACAATTTTTCTTTATGTGGATGTTTCTATTGGCATCGATACTTTTATTCAATTTGCAACGTATCAGTATTATTATGTAAATTGTATGTTATTATCTAATTGTATAAATTGAAATATGTATGGCATAGTAATCAAATCGAAATTATTGATTTACCTTTTGTTTTATTGGAAGTAAATTGTGTGATATCAATGGTTGAGGAAAATCAGGGTATACAGTAGATTAATTTAGAAATATAATGCATCGATTATCTGAAATGTATTAATTAGTATAATAATTGGAGGTAACTGCGCTAAAGTAGAAATTTAGGAAATATTAATTTGGTAGGTTTAAATATTATTGTAGAGTGGTAATAGTAATCGGGGAAGATATGGCTTTCTTATTGAAACTGAAAAGGGTGGATCTTTAGATGATAGCCGAAGAATTGGGGGTTGAATTCACGGAAGAGGGTACCAGATTTCAGCTTAAGAAAAAGATAATGGACAGCGATGAATATGACGAGGAGGCTGTTATGGAATTATTTAACACTATTGTTGCGGAACGATTAGAGCGCAAAAAGTTAGAAAAACAGGAAAAATTAGAGCGCGAAAAGTTAGAAAAACAAGAAAAATTAGAGAGCGAAGAAAAACAGGAAAAATTAGAGCGCGAAAAGTTAGAAAAAAAAGAAAATTAGAGCGCGAAAAGTTAAAAAAACAAGAAAAATTAGAGCGCGAAGAAAAACAGGAAAAATTAGAGCGCGAAAAGTTAGAAAAAAAAGAAAATTAGAGCGCGAAAAGTTAGAAAAACAAGAAAAATTAGAGCGCGAAAAGTTAGAAAGAGAAGAGAGGGCTGAAAAATTAAGGATGGAACATGAATTAGAAATGGAGAGGTTAAGGGTACAAGGTTCGAAAAATAACTCAAATGGGTCTAGGGAATATAATAATGAAAGTAACCTAGAAAATTAATCAAAAGTGTTAAAACTCTGTCTATCAAAGTACCAGAAAGGACTGAGGGATGGAATTTATTTTTCAACAGTTTAGAAAAGGCATTCAAAACTAAAAATGTACCGGAAAACCAGCAGGCCGAAATTCTACTAAATGTGTTAGGAGATAAGGCGGATAATTTGTTAATTTATACCACTAGGGAACAAATTGAGAGTTATGAGGATTTAAAGGAGCTAGTTCAAAGGGAACATGAGCCGACACCGAAGGCGTGTTTGGGAAAATTTTTAGAAGGCTAGGAGAAACCAGAATGAAACTCGTGTATTATTTGTATCGCGTTTAATAGCAACCTGGGAAAATTATTGTAAGATTAGGGGTGCGGACTCATATGAAAAGGTCAATCAGTTAATAATTACTGATAAGTTATTAAACACGTTAGATGAGGAAACCGCATCATATATTGGGTTAACTCAGCAGAGTAATTGGTTAGAAACTTCTAAAATTGCTAAAAAAAGTGACAATTATTTTGACGCTAAACACAAGTCTTATACGGTTACACATAACAGTTTTAAGGGTAAAGATAGGTATGTAAACAGTGAAAAAGTGAGACCGAGGGAGGATAGTAAATTTAGTGGTAATTGGAGGCAAAACGGGAATAATGAGATTAATTCTTTTTCGGATAGAAAAAATGAGTTTAAGCGATATAGCTCTAGATGCTTCAAATGTGGTATAATAGATCATTACCAACGCTTTTGTAATAAAGTGAGTAATGAGGGATAATAATAATAATAGCGAAAGTCGAGAACAGAAAGCCGGTGTAAATAAGATTGTCGTGAAAGGAAACAAAGAGTTACCTAAGGGAGCTATTGTGGCGAGGATATCGGCAAAGGCCGAAAAGAGAACTAATGTTATTGGTGAGAAATTAAATAAACTTGAGAAATTTGAAGTTAGTGTAAATGGGCAAAAAGCAAAAGGATTGGTTGATTCTAGATGTGAAATTAGTGTAATTCATAAAGATTTGGTACCGGAAGAGAAGTTAAAAGGAGCGGTGATTAATGGGAGATTAATGGGATTTTACCTATCTTATATTCCAAATTATGCAGAAATTGCTATACCTTTAACGGAATTAACTAAAGGGAAAGTTAAAAATACTATACCATGTGATGAAAGGGCAGAAGAAGCATTTAATACCCTTAAGGATGAGTTATGTAACGTGACGCGTTTGCTACACTTACCGTAGGCCGGGAATATCAGCTTCACGCCGATGCTTCAGACCTGGCAGTAGGATGTTGTCTTACTCCAAAAGATAACTAGTCAGATGTACCAATCCCAAAACTTTCTTCTATCTCATACATGTTAATACTTCAAAATTCGCTATCACACTGCCAAAATTAAATGGCAATCTATGCATCTCATGAGGATTCTAACGATATAAAATTCCGTGCATTAGTTCTTGAGATATGACTATCGCTGAAATCGTCTAAATTCAGCAAAATGCTGCCTAGCAGCGCCACCTATTTGGTGATTTATACCAAATCCTAATCAGCAACAATTTATGTCAACGTCTGACTGAATCTGAAGTTTGGAGAAAATACGTACATTAGTTTTTGAGATAGAGCAATAGCGAAAATCGTGAAAATTTCTGCATAGCAGCGCCACCTATTGGGTGATTAACACCAAAACCTAATTAACAACAACTTGTGTCAACATACAACTAAATCTGAAGTTAGATGAAAATTGGTCCATTAGTTCTATTGATAGAGCTATTGAGGCAATCGTGGAAAAGGCAGCAGAGAAGCGCCACCTGTTGGGCGATTTACACCAACACGTAATCAGTAGCAAGTCATATCAAGGACTAACTTAATCTGAAGTTTGATGAAAATCCGTGCGTTAGTTCTTAAGATAGAGCTATTGGGGAAATCGTGTAAATCCTGCAAAATTCATCATAACAGCGCCACCTGATGGGCGATTTACACCAAAACGTAATCATCATCAATTCATATCAAGGACTAACTAAATCTGAAGTTTGATCAAAATCCGTGCATTAGTTCTTGAGATAGAGCTATTGCGAAAATCGTGAAAAATGCAGCATTGCAGCGCCACCTGTTGAGAGATTTACACCAAAAACTAATCAGCATCAATTTGTATTAGGCACTAACTGAATATCAATTTTTATTAAATTCCGTGCATTAGTTCTTGAGATAGAGCGCCCACAAAATTTGTGTCACATACACACAGACAGACAGACAGACTCACAGAGTCACAGACAGACATTTTGTAAAAACATGTTTTTTGGAATCTCTGACCCCTAAAACGTGTAAATCCGTCGAAAACCGGAATTCGAAAATTTTCATGAATCCAATACTTTCTTCTTGTAAAGATAAAAGAAAGTAAAAAGGGTCAGTTTAAGCCGATAGCTTTTGCCAGTCAGAAATTATCAGAGGCTCAGTGTGATTGGCCGAGTATAGAGAAAGAGGCTTGGAGTGTTCTCTTCGGGCTGCGGAAGTTTGAAAAGTGGACATATGGATCTCAAATTGAGATCATAACGGATCATAATCCATTAAAATTTCTCACTGAAACAACCCCAACGTCCCCCAAAATCGCTAGATGGTCTCTTGCCTTGCAGCGCTGGAACCTGAGTATTTCTCATCGTCCAAGAGCGCAACATTTAAATGCTGAAGCAATTTCCAGGCTACATAGGAAGAGCTGGGAAGAACTGCCAGTTACTAGCCCATCGGCATCATTGACTAAATAATGGACAAACCTAAAGGGGGTGTCATCACGTTTTAAATTGTTTTGTATATGTATAATTGTAATTGAATCTTGTGTTTTTAATAGTGTATTAGCACGTGTAGTTTTTCTGTAATCATAATATTAGTATATGGTTCATTAGAGATGTCAGTAGAGAATGTTCAGACACCTTGATATATATATGTAATAATAATAATAAAGAAACCTGCAAAGAGACTATTGAACTCTTCTGTGATGTTACTATATGTTTGGGGAAAATTAGACCCTAAATGGCGTATTTTGCGCTATGGGGGGGGGGGGGGTGTCATGTTCTGAGAAACATCTGCTCTTAGAACTAGGGTTCTATATTATTTTTGTCTTAACAAATTATATATTGTACTAGAAAGGTAGCCCGTCAAAAATGACGGAAATTTAGATATAAAGATATATACAACTCATGTGCAAGAATATGAGTTTTCTCGTTTGTTCCGCAGTGATAGATGAAAATAACACATTTTAAGAACGAAACACATTTATAAAAAACTGTGTACAGTAGAAGACCACTAATCTGCACAGTTTGGTTCCAAGCGTTCTGCAGATTTGAGGATTTTTGCGGTCATGTCTATTCAGTCTTTGTTTACATTTTTTTTTTTAATTCATATATTGGACAATTTAGATTGTTAAGCCTTAAAAATAAATAAATTACACACTTGAAGTAAGTTAAAAACTATTAAATTATCGTATACGATTTCATGAAATGGTATTATATGGTATTATATGTGTGTGCTTCACGATTTTGGTTACGACTTTGGCGAAATTGGCTACAACTTGTCATAATTTTAATAGTGCGGGCCTCTATAACAAAAAAGTAACCAGTTTTTAGTAAAATTTCTGATATAAAGTAGTTTTCAAAAACTTGTGCAAAATTGCAGGCCGTTCTCATGTTATGCCAGTCCTGGGAATAATATTTCTAACACTGAAGAGTTACCATGTATATGTGGAATTTAGAAAAGCTTCTCTAAAAGAAAGGTCCTGAAATGACATTGTAATTCCTCTAACTTCAAAGTTTAATTGGGCTCTGATGTTGTTTACTGAAATCTAATAAATACAGTTATTTTGAATATTACAACAGAATTAAACAGCTAAACTTATTTAACTTAAACTCGCTGTTACTTCCCGATATTATTTTTTAGTATTAAGAAAGAAAATTATTAAATTTTTCAAATCATGCACATTTAAAATTTTTTTCCGTCTTAAATAACTAAATAATGAAAAAATATGTTTTTGTTCTGATCTCATAAATATGACAATAAAATAATGTAACTAAGAGACATTGCGAAATTAAATCTTTGTGATTTCAAACCATAAACAAATGATACTGCCACCATTTTACCTACTATGACGTCATTAGAATATTCTCCATTGATTGTTGGAGAACTTACTTTGTGAATGATTACCTCAATGATTTAATATTTTTTACGGTTCACGATGAATGAATCACTTGTGTTTGTTTAGGTTTATGGAATGAGATATTAAGCCGTGAACATAATTTCAACTAAAGTTATCCAAGGATATATGTATTTTTAATCGAAATTAAAAACAAAGTTTTGATCTCGAAATAAAAAGCTTTAGTTTGTATACTTGGTTATTTCTGTTAATTATTTATTTAGGTACTTTTCCCTTATAGCGCTTTTTTAAAAAAAGCTTGGCGTAATTCGGGCATCAGAAAGTGAGATATGCTGCCAAAATATACAGCTATGAAAACAAATCTAATGAAATTTTATTTTTGTTTATATATGCACTTATATACATAAAAAATTGTTTCTAAATATATATAATATTTTTTATATACAAATTACGGCACAGATTTCAGATATGAACCGGGATACCTATGGCACTAAAATGGTGTTATTTTGCTGGCTATTGTTTTTTATTTATTAATAAATTATTTATTTACTTTTATTTTCTGTTTTTAAATTATATAAACTGTTTTGTTCTATAGTTATTATTCAAACTTTTATTTATTTATAGTTATTTCCTTTTCAAAATGACAGCAAATAATTTAAAAATATATAAGTAACTGGTATTCGAAAGCGAGATTTCTGCCGAATTGGCGTCAGAGAAAAATCACGCCAACTCCGATGCGTATATGACATCTGTGCAGAAATTACTTCTGTTTCTTTATAAAAATGGGTAAATAGCTTTTTTTTACATTAAATAAATTGTATACATGTGCAAAAAATTACTTGTGAGTATCAAGCAGTAAATAGGTTGCCAGAAAATACGTTGGCAAACTTCTTTCTCGCCAAGAAACTTTTCTCCGAAGTATTGTACGTACATAAGCAATGATTGCTAGAAATGCATTTTTAATTATGATATGCGCTTTTATGTTTCATTACATTTATGCATACTATACCGTGTGTATAAATGCTACAGTTCATATGCAGGGCTACACAAAAGAATTCGTAAGGGTTACTGAGTATGAGAATAAATTGATTAAAGGGGGGTTTTTAAAGGAGTTATGCAGTTTTACGCTGAACTGCATTTAGATTACTAAGAAATGTTTGTAGAATATAGATAAAATGATATACAGGGTCACGCAAAGAATTGGATACATAACCGTCTATGGATGATAATATCTGGAAATATGATTTCAGTAGCTTTAAAAGTAGTTTAAATTAAATTTTAGCTAAATAGTGGCATGTAATAACGGTACTATGGGCTATGGACGGTAACTGCTGAAATCAATTAAAAAAAAAATATGCGTTTTCTAAAATGTTTACTTATTTACCTTATTTCCCTAAATAACGAAGTTTTGTTAAAGCATTCAGGATGTGTTGGAAAGTGCTTCATATTCTATGCTTAACACATGATTTTTCTTTCTTCTTTAGTCTTATTTTGCATTTCTTTTATTCTTAATTTTTAGTCTTATACTGCTTTATAGAAACTTTGGCACAGTTGTCATATATACCCCATATTGGAGCGATTGGCACAAATGTCATATTCGCCCCATATTGGCGCGATTTTTTTTCGGTTGCCAATTTGGCGAAAACATCAACAGCATAAACAACATAATCCGGGTTACCACATCAAGCAAAATAAAGACACTTTGGCGCCAGTTAAGTACCCATTGCGTAT
Organism: Maratus speciosus; assembly: GCA_963932465.1. NCBI lineage: Eukaryota > Metazoa > Arthropoda > Arachnida > Araneae > Salticidae > Maratus > Maratus speciosus. The sequence continues at coordinate 373,495,243 of OZ010795.1, forward strand.
ATGACATTGGCGTCAGAAAAAAATTGCGCCAATATGGGGCGAATTTGACATCTGTGCCGAGCGATTTTTTCCGACGCCAATTTGGCGAAAACATCAACAGCATAAACAACAACATCCGGGTTACCATATCAAGCAAAATAACGACACTTTGGCGACAGTTCAGTACCCGTCGTGTATATGACATCTGTGCCGAAACTTTAATATTTAATGTTTAAACTCTTCGCTCCACTCACCTTGCATATAGTGTAAACTATAACACAGATAGCGCAAAATAATAGACAGTTTGATACTTTTCCACTGTAGGGGCTTTGGCGTTTTTTAAAAAAAGTTTGGTGTAATTTGGGCATCAGAAAGTGAGATTTGGGTACTTTTCCGTTATGCGGATACCATTGTCGCCAAGCGTAATAGTTTGTGCAAAATGAAAATCACGTGAATTGAGGAGGCATTTGAAAAATAAAAGAAAAAATATTGTCGTACTAAAGTGAGCATTTAAAAAATAAAACATTTGAAAATTCCAGACTTTTATCGAACTATTTCATTAAATCACAAATATATACTTAAAATAATTGAACAAATAAGTGTTATAAAATAAAGCAATAAAATAAAACTCATATTAAACTGCTGGCATAAAATTACAAATATCTTTTAGCATTTTGAAATAATTGGAGCATTAGCATACGTTTTCCGTTATACGGACAACATCCCAAAATGTATGCTAATGCGAAAATTATTTCAACCCTGATCGTAGATTTTTATTGTAAACCATGCGAAACATTGTGATTTGTTATTTATGAAACGTGAATCACGTGAATGATTATTGTTTAACCTTAACCTTGGAAAGCTTTTTAATCTGCTATTAATCGAATTAAAAATGCTTTTTTTTTAATATATAAAGTTGTAGTTTACTTTTACTGCTGATGCTGAAATAGATTTTATCATTTGGCAGTTACCAGATGATGAGAAAGTTGTAATAAAACTGTTTCAGGAATTTGGAATTCTGCATAATAAAAGATTGTGTTCAAAAAATCATGAAATGAAATTATGGATAAGTTCTGGAAATCCGAAATTGGGTTGTAGCTTACGATCATGCGAAGAAACCCTAGGAATACGACAAAAAACTTGGTTTAAAGGATCGCGGGTGACTTTTCTTAATGCTTTGAGGTTTATATATTTATCATGCAAAGAGTTGACATCGATTGAGTTTTGTGAGCTGCAATTTGATATGAACCACAACAAGTGGAATGGAATAGTTACTCGAGAGAAGTTTGTGCAAATCTTTATGTTCACGACCAAATAGAAAAATCGGTGAACCTAATAAAAATATAGAAGTAGATGAAAGTCTTGTATTATTTATACAGATTGCCGGAAAGGATATAAAACAAATGAACTGCTAAGTGCTGGTTATGATCATTTCACAGTAAATCACAAATACAATTTTGTCGACCCTAATACTGGATGTCATACTCCAAATGTTCAGAGAATATGGGGCATCGCAAAATGGCGCAACAAAAGACATCGGGGTGCTGTTCGTCATCATTTAGAGTCGTATCTCATAGATTTTAAGTGGCGACGCCTTCGTTCAAAAAATGAAATGTTTACTGCAATGCTGAAAGATATTTATAATTTTATGGCAGCAGTTTAATATGATTTTTTATTTTATTACTTTATTGTATAACAGTTATTTGTTCACTTATTTTAAGTATATATTTGCGATTTAATAAAATAGTTCGGTACAGATGTCATATTCGCCCCATATTGGCGCGATTTTTTTCTGTCGCCAATATCATATAGGCAACAGGTACTTAACTTGCGCAAAGTGTCGTTATTTTGCTTGATGTGGTAACCCGGATTATGTTGTTTATGCTGTTTATGTTTTCGCCAAATTGGCAACCGAAAAAAATCGCGCCAATATGGGGCAAATATGACATCTGTTCCAATAGTTCGTAAAAGTTTGTAATTTTCAAATGTTATATTTTTAAAATGCCCACTTTACTATCGAGAATGTTTTTTCTTTTATTTTTCAAATGTTTCAATTCACGTGATTTTCATTTTGCGCTAACTATTGCACTTGGCGACAATGATGTCCGTATAACGAAAAAGTACCGCATACATTTTGGCATGGTGTCCGTATAACGGAAAAATATTGAGATTTGTTGTCAGATCATATAAACAGCTATGAAAACAAACTTGATGAGCATTTTTTTTTATATGTTTATTTTATATGTATATTATTCATGTTTTTATGTACAAATTACATCTGTTTCTGTATAAAATTAGAGAAAAGGCTTTTTTAATCGTATAAATAAATCGTATAAATATCGAAAAAAAAATGCGTGTGTATATAAAATGAAGCAGTGGATAAGTGTCCGGAAAATGTTGCCAAATTTCCTTTTTCGCCAACGCACCTATACTGGAAAAGTACCTAAAGCACATTAAAATCGCGCAGTTAGGAGCTCATACAGTACAGCGTCGTCATTGGCGGTTATTTTATTAGTAGCATCGGGAGGAAGATGTAAAGATGTACTTTAAATTTTCACTCATAGATTTTGAAAAAATATCTTAAAAGAGCGGAGTTTAAATTAAATTTTTGTGACCTCCTTTATGAAAGATTAATAGTTTTAAATGGGAATTTCACCAAATCAGCCAGCTATTGCCAAGTTGACCAACATTTGGCGCTACTATGGTAACCCTGCATTAGTATTTTTCAACAATTACTCATTTCAATGAGGTGGTCCTACCGGAATCGTGAGGGACACACAGAGACTTGGATTTTATATAAATAGATGGGCTGTGTACTGGAATTCCAAAGTAACATTCCTTCCTTGTCTAAATCTGGATCTGAGCCGGTGAAAATGTATAGATGGAATGAAGTAGAAAAAGATGGTTGCAGAGGGGTTGGCCCGACCTTTTGAGATGTCTGTTGAAGATGGGGAGATAAAGGCATTCCACGAACGAAGGAGAGAGCTTAAGGTTGAGTGAGGCTCGCAGAGCTTAGGCTTATAGCCCATGTGTTGGGAGATTGAGATTGATCTCCGGTAAAGCTTAGTTAACGTGTATAGAGTGAGAGTGAGATAACGTATTTTTAACAGTACACAGCCAACTTTACTGTATTTAATTTAATGTTGAACCGGATCACCTACATCCGAGTTTTAAGTGTAAATATGTTTTGTATTGTGTAAATAGAGTGTAAATAAACTGTTAATTTAGTTAATTAAAAGCGTTGGTTTTCATTTAAACAATCCTCTCAGTGCGTGATCGATATCACGTAATCATATCGGTGGTGGCAGCATATAAATAGCACGGAATTTCTTCAAAGTTGTGCGGACTAAGAGGAAACTCCGACAGGCATGATTCGCGACTGGTGTGGTTCTTTTAGGTATCGTATTGCATACTACGAGAAATATTGAAAATAGTAAAATATTGAAAAAATTAATTGAATTGCAAAAGTGTTGCAAATAATGCAAATGATCTCGTTACTGCTGAGTTTGTATTGAAACCTGTTTGTCATAATTTGTAACTATATTGATTAATTTAAATTTTACGATTATTCCACAGTTGTGTTAAATGAGTGATTGGTGAGTTCTTTGGATATCATTTTGCAATCTACTAGAAATTTTGAAAAAATTAAATAATGCTTCAATTAATTGTGTTGCAAATGTGTTGTAAATAATAGAAATAATTTGGTCATTGCAGCATTAGTATTGTAATCTGTTTGTCATAAATTGTAACTAAATTGATTATTTTAAACCTTATGATTACTACACAGTGTGTCATTCTACAGTGTGCCCTGTAGTGTGCTTTTGAGGCTAAAACTGATTTAGAAAATGTGTTGTAAATAATGTAAATAACTTAGAAATTATTGTAATTGTAGTAAATCGTATCATATTGTGTCATATCTTGAAAATTGTCCTGAAACATGCATATAACATGGTAACTACTGTAATTGCATCATACCTTAAGTGTTATTAATTTTAGTATTTATTATCTGAAAATAATTAGTTTATATTCAAACCAATATATTAACTAACGTTCCCTGGGTTGCGGTGCTGCAAAGGTGGTAGGGACATCCCGCCCTGGGCTAGGGGCTTGACTCGACCATCAGCCACAAGCAGGTTCCCAGGGTGGGAGATTAGATTAGTCTCATTATAGGATTTAAAGCCTATTACAGTGCAAACCGGCCCTAGAAACATCAGGAAATCCGACAAGCGTCGAGGGAAAACAGCTGTCCTAACTTCAACCCTCTACAAATTATAACTCGAACTAGAAGAAAAAGAAAGGATGGAAAACAAGACAAGAAAGACTTAGCCATGAAGAAGAACTTTTCAAGATGACAAAAAAAAAAAAAAACTGAGGTGAAAAAGAAGAAGCCAAAGAAGAAAAGACCCTTGAAACAGTGTTGCCAGATTGGGGACTTTTCTGTCCCCAGATTGTTGATTGTCACCGCTTTTTTTAAATAGACATATTCGACCTATTTAAAAATAGATTAAAAATTCTGAAAAAGAGGTGAATTATACTATTTTTTAAAAAATGATGATAGTCAAATAATCTGAATTAAAAAAGTCCCCAATCTGGCAACACTGCATAGAAATCAAATGAGGAGAAGGGTGAACGTGATGAAGCATAGATCTTTTGCAAAGGTTTACATGAACAATCTAAACCCAAGGAGAGTGGGATACAGTGCCTTCACTGCAAAGGGTGGACACATGAAGCGTGCAGAAATCCAGATAAACAAGATCAAACTTTCATTTGTGATTTTTGTGCATAAAACTCTTAAGGCATAACTTATATCATAGTTATTTGATGTACATTTGATATAAATTCAAATTCTATATGTCATATCCTTCAAATTTCCCTTTAATAAATAGTATTATTGAAGAGTTACAATGTACTTTTAATTATTATTTCCAGTTCCCTGATTTGTCCGACTAGGTAGACAACACGGGGACATTGCACACTTCTAAAAAAAGTGCTTTTATGAACATAATTGATATTGTTCGCGATTGAATGAATACATTTTTTCTTCACACGGAATCAGTTTATCGTTTTAATACAAATTTTGACGGTTTTGTTCAAATAGGGAGTAACAATTGAAAAAAAACCTTTTAGGGGCTTGGTTTTGTCCGACTTTCCCATATATCCTTAATGAATTATATAGTTATTGGTGATGATTTTCCCGTTACGATTTACCAAACACTTTTTTTTTCTCTTTTAAGGATAATAAAAATCTTAAGATATCAAATAGAGGATTAAAATAAAGTGTTTTGAATATATTAAACCTTAAAAGAAATATAACTACAATTTAATTAGGTGTCCTATAATATACGATTGCATGCTTACATTTTTAACTGAATACCTCTTACATTACGAAATGAATTCCTGTTTTGAATGCGGATTGATACTTACAGGAAAAGGTGGACAAATAGTACAAGAGTATAGTACGAGACAATAATTTTTTTGTAGCCTAATGACAGTACATAGAGATTACACATTCGAAAATAGAGAAATGCTTGTAAATTATGGAAGATGGTTTCAAAAATATAATTTAATCTGTCCAGTATTACAAACGATTCCGAAAGCAGTCCATTTATTTTTGGAAGCCTCAGAAAATAACAGATTTCCGAGATTTAAGAGGTCATATCTTTTACAAAAGCTTAACTCGCTGCCAGTAATTTTTGAAAATGTTTCCGTGTAGTTTTTGTAGTTTATTAATAAAATTTCTCAAGTTGTTTCAATACGAGTTATAAGGTTTTGAATTTTTTTTTTAATTTTTCTTTTTTTCATTAAAGAATTTTTACACGCAAGTGTAAGAATAATATATTGACGCTGTTAATTTAGTACGTTTGCTGGTTGAACACATTTCGCAAACATGAAAATATTTACTTGAGATTTAGAAGAATCCAAAAACCAATATTTTGCGTTGCAACAGGATTGCGATAACCTTTTAACAAACTTTAAAAATTAACCAGAACCGTTTCCTAAAATGAAGGTCAGTAATAGAAACGTTTGCTTCTTTATATTGTCAAAATGAGAACAAGAAAGTAAGGTAAATTGGTAAATAAAGTAAAAATCAGTGCGATCATTTAAAATATATATATATTATTTTCTAAACTGATTTGATATTCAAAAGAATATTTGTTTATATCCTTATAAAGTCAACAAATCTGTGATAAATTAGGAAAAGTCAAAATTACCGAGTGTAAATATCCAACCTTTATTTTGTTTGTAAGTGGCATTTCACTTTGAGTGAGAAAAATTACGCAATATCTAAGGTTGAAATTATTCTGCTAGAGTTTTTCAAATTTTTTATTTATTTATTCTTATTTTTATTTTTTTTACATAAATAAATAGCATTATGCAACACACTGCGCAAATTTAGTACGCAACTCCGTCTAACTCGACAACAAAGTAGATATATATTTGCGTTTGATAAGTTTATGGTATACATGATATATATTTCTTTGTATTTAATAGTTGTTGTTATATTTTATTAAATGATCTGTGCTACAATGTTATATTTTCTGAATCCCCGAATCAACAAAGTAAGAAATCAGCAACGTGGTACTTAAAATGTTATTATTTTTGATAAATATTCCTTTATTCTATGATCCTACGTGTGCGCATTTTCCCTTATACTGATTATAATATCTCAAAATATCCGTTATTTATTTTATAAAAAAAATGAGTATAAAATTTTTTAATAGAATTTTAGTTTATTTTTCCAGTTGCGTTAAGTACACAAAGTGGGGTTTTTTATTTGTTTTTAAGGTATTTGACGACGTGCAGTGTAATTTTTTAAGCTATTTTTAGAAAGATTTTGACTCAAAAGAAAAAAAAAATAGTTTATACGTTGATTACTTTTCGTTAAGTTGAATAGTTTAAGGTAAAAGTTATTGACAAATTAGCCCGATGCGCAAAACACTCTGCAGTAAATATTGCATTTATTTTATCATATATATATGCATTTTCTGAATACATGTAATTTGTATGACAATGTTGGAGGTAATAAACTAAAATCTAAGATATATTATAATTTTTTCATAAGTATGCCATATCGGTTTATCCCAGTAAAGAAAGAAACAGTGAGCCATCAGCTGGAATAAAGATGCAGCCAGCAGTGCTATCAGCGGTAAAGTGCAAGGGTGCCATTACTTAAACCTGTCGAAAAGTGTCCAAGCCGTATGCAGCTGGCCCATCAGTGATGGCCAACAGCAGGCCAGCATTGGTATGCCATCACATTACTTCAATCCGGCACTTTTCCTGCAGTGCTAGCACCTATCCCACTGCTATTTCTTTGCTGGCCCAGCACTTTCCCTTACAAAAATTTCTTACAGAATTCTATAAAAAAACAAAGTATTATATAATTAAGGCTCTTTCTTCCATAAGCTAGTTTCACCAAGAGCTATAGGAACTTCTGTAGAAGTGTCTATAACAGAAATGTCCATAGAAATATTTGAACTGCATGTGGTCACCCTCCCAAGTACTGACCGCGCTCGATGCTGCTTGGTTTTCGTGATCGGACATGAACAAGTGCTTACAGCGTACGCTACGATTGCTCGTAGTTTTTCAAGCTCTCATACACTATATCAAGTTTGTTTCTTTTGTGATTTACGTTCCCAATCATTAAACTGGTATAGAAATTATTCTATTGTATAGAAATCCCATGTATTTTATACGCTTTTTTTTTTTTTTTTTTTTTTTTTTTTGAACTGCGTAAATTATGAAAATCGAAATCCTTTCTAACCTAGTAAAACCAGATTTAAGGAGAAAAAAAAAAGTGCGTTGAAATAAAGAATTTATTTATTTATTCATTTACTTATTTATTTTGTTGTTGGCAGTGGTGCTATATTTTTACAGTTAAAAAAAATTAGCTTCGCAGCTTAAATTGTGTTAAGATATTCATTTCAGCTTTGTGTTCAAATACTCAATGTCTTCAATATTCGCAGCGCCACCTAGCGTAAGGTTTCCCAGCAATAATACTGCAAAAGTTCGTGCACTTCCATGTAGTGGTGGGCCAGCGCATGAGATAAAATGGATGCCTACCAGAATGTTATCTGATGATTTCCAACAGCAAAGTTGACTGAAGCTGCCCAGCAGTGGTCATGAGTGGTAGACCATCAGCCAGCACTTCTCTATCACTGCCAGCAGCTATCTTGCTGCTGGCCAGCAATTTCCTCTTTGCTGGGATATGTCAATTATTTAATTTTTTTTAATGACGGTTGTTATTCAATCATTCTACGAAAACTGTTATTATAAAAAATGTATTTATTCTGAAATTAAATATTCAGTTTATTCCCTTCACAAAACATCAGCAACCTGCAGTTCAAATTTCATAGCCATATTTCAATAAATTCTTCACAAAACATGCGTTGTTAATGGAATATTCACAGAAAAGTGCATTTTAGATAAAACGCATTTAAAGTATACTTTTGTGTTTTAGTAAAATAATTTACAGTTATGTGCAACTGAAATTTACTACATTTGTAAATAATGGCTTATGAGATTGTTGTAAGCCGTCTTTTATTTCTACAAATCAATTTTGGTAGTTTTTGCATGAAGTGAAGAAAAATATTTGGCACTTCCGTATCATTCAGAGCTGTTAAGTAGTTTTTAAATCACTATAACACAGATTTTATTTATAGAACAAAAAAAAAAAAACGAGTCCTTGAAATGTAATGAAATAAAAAAGTAATAAAAAAGAAAACAAAAGAAAAATGCAAAATTTGGTCGAAAATCTCATTTTATACGCCGTCGATATTTTAAAAGAGGATAAAAGCTGCATATTAATACTTCAACATTTTACGAATTATTTTGTTGCTCTTTTATTTATTTTGTACATGAAAGGATAGTTTAAAACTTTCATGCGCTTCACATTAAAAATAAGTTACAATTTTATGCACATTTTAATATTCACGTGAGATCAGCCATATTTTATGAATTAAAGAAATTAAGAGCGGGATGCATTTAAAACTCATTTTAAATTACACCCATGATGGTACACTGAAAATAAATTAATAAATATTTCATGAGGAAAATATCACGCATGAAATCTCCATTCAGCAAATTGGAGGTTTAAAGTTAAAATTAATCAATGTAATCACAAAATCGATATTTCCTACATTGTAATCTGAGTCGTTTCTTTCGTTACATTATAACGTATAATGAAAATTACTTTCAGAATCTTTATTGATTAAAAAACTTCAAGATCCTAATTTAGGTAATTACGTTGTTTTGGCATACAATTTTATACTTTCTTAACACAAAATAAGACTATATGCTAAAAAGCAAGAGTTAACTTTGTTGAAAGGTAGCAGTTAGATGCTGAATGTAAAATTGAGGCTAAAATATTCAGTGATTCATGTGTGTTTTATTCCAAATGATCTGTTAAAATAATATATCCTTTGTTTTCAGGTGTTTGTTACAAATATATTCAAAAAAGTGTTAAATTTTTAAAACGTCAAAAACAATAAATTTAAATCTTGGGAAAATAAATTATCCAATTTTTAAAAGATTCTAACTTGTTAAAGAAAGTTAAATATTAATCATAATATTATTTTATAAAATGCAAATTCTTGTTTATATTATTAATTTTTCTTTAATGTATGAAATTTGAAATACATGTTACCCACTAAAAATAAAAATAAATACATATGGAAACCCCATAAATATAAATACATATGAATAGTGTAATTTCTGCGTTAAAATAGCAAAAAAAAAAAAAAAAAAAGTACAATTATTGTAAAGTTTAATTAATTATTCAATATTCTAAATTTCCGTAATTTTTCTCCAATATGTAGTGCATGGTGTGTACTACGATCGACACATAAAACAAACTGAGTACATTTGAACTTATAGAAGAATTACAAAGACAGAAAAGTTTTTCTTTCTTCCGTATTTCTTCTTTTTGTAACAGTCGAAACATATTAAAAACTGAAGTTAAATTACAAAATGTCCACAAAGACTCTTCGCAAGTTGAAGATTTTATTACAAACACAAATGATAAGGTATATGTATGGAAAGTAGTGCAATATTAGGAGTAAATATCGGAGGGTTTTTTGCATCAATTAATAAACCTCTATAATTGCAATATTGATTGCATGTAGCACGTTAAATCAATAATCATCGACATAAAATTACCTAAAAATCTTTATTTTGGCAAAAACGTTTGAATAAAGTATTTTTTATACAAAATTCGAAAAATAGTTGTATTTTAATCAGCACTTGTGATGCCAAATATTTACTCCGAAATAGTTATGTCGCTAAAAGCATTCGAATAAAGTGAATTTTGAAACAAAATGTTATTTAAGAAGCATATATAAAGTACAAATTCCTAACTACACTGGTGTCCAAAATTAAGGACCGATCACAAAATGCTAATTTTCAAGCACGCGAATACTCAAAAGGAAATAATATAATTCGAATGATTACTGTCTTTGCAGCACAGCTAGTCCATATAACATCTCATTCATGTCACACATGGTCACAAGTGTCAGAGTCACTACGGTGAAGCAAAAAAAATAGGAAATTCCATACATTTCATTATGAGTCTCAAATGATCACCATATGTGACTCCACTGAGACGTCACTGTGACTGATGCTTTGTGACGAGTCACCATGTGACTTTGCAATGTGGTTACATTGTGACTCTCATGGGACTGTCATAGGGTGTTTCATTTTTTCCAAAGGTGTGATTTTCACATGAGTTTGCTCACGCCCCGAGTCTCAGTGCTGTAAAAGATATATATGCCAAATTTTAAGAAAATCGGATAATATTTAGAGGTTGCACACTTTGAGCAGTTTTGTAAAAGTAGTCAAAAAATACGATTTTTCAATGTTAATTACTTTTATTGGGAAAACTAGAAATAACAATACTAAAACTAGACACTAAGATTAATAAGTCGTATGATAGGTAAAACAAAACATGTGTTATACTAATCAACTTTGAACGATGTAATCCCTTCTTTTATTCGCTTGTTCACGACTTTTATGTAATGTTCGACTATCCTAACACATTTAATGCCAGTTCTATTTCGTTTGTCTTTCTGTTTGGGCCACGAAATAAGATTCCCGTTACACAATCTATAAGTGTCAGTCACCAATGACTAACGCAGTCTAAACGGAAAGTTAAGTGTCAGACACCGGTCACTGGCATGTCACTCAACTTGTTAATAGCTTCTTAGAAAATTACTTCAGTATTATATCACGTCGTGGATCCCAAACAATTCAAAGAACTTCTTTGTTTTATTAGTACCGAAATGGCTCAGGTATTTTCCTTCAAAAACTAGGTTTTTACCCTCTAATTGTTTCAATTCTTTTTCCTTTGCAGGTTTGGTTTCCACATTTTTAATCATATTTTCCTTATCAGCCTGAGCAATACATTCGTCCAGAAAAGCCAATCCTACGTTTGTTTCTGACTGATAACAAAGGTGTCTCTTAGCAACAGTGAGAACACTTTTTTTACATCTACATCTAGGTAAGTGCTCGGAAGCTGTAGCATATCCAAAACATTCTTTAGAGCACAACGACTTACACTTCCCAACAAACACCTAACTTTGGGCCGTATGGCGAATTCGTTTGCGGCCAGGGTGAGTTAAGGCCATTTGTAGCCAAACAATACTGAGCCGTAAGTGACGCGCCGCTAATTACGGCAGCTATCACCAAACAGATTAGGGATCGAAAGCGAGAAAACAGTTGCGTTTATTTTACCGGTCAATCATTGAGGGCAATTTCCGGCAAGCATTTAATGTTTCTTCATCGTTTAGACAGTAGAGGGCTAATATTACCTAACCGACATATTTATTTAAAGAGGGGAAATGTATTTTTTCTTCATTTCTTTTAAATTAATCTTAATTACTTTAAATGTGGGTTTAAGTAAAAATATAAATACGTTATGAGATTTAGATTTAATGCAGCAAAATAGATTAGATATTTTTATTTAGTTTTAACATATTTTTACAAAATATAAAATAATATTTCCAAACTAATCTTCGATATCTTTGCATGGATATTTTTTTATCGTCATACTGAAAACAATGAATGTAAAACAAAATAATATAAGATTTAAAGCTGTGAATTCAGTGTAAAGGTAAAAAAAAAAAGATAAATTTTCTTGCCTCTATTAAATTCCTAATGATTTATGCATATTTATTTGCTTTATTATCATTATTTCACTAATAAAAGTTATAGTTAAAGCCATATATATTTTTTCATATGCATAAAAATAGTTAATTCAATGCCAGTTACATGAAAACTAATGTAAAGAAAAACGGAAGAATTACAGAACAAATTTAGATTTAAAAAAAAATAACAATAAATAAATAAAATGTCAGTTACAAGTGCTATTTGTTTAATAATAATAATAATAAATAAATAAATAAGTTTGACTGTACATTTTTGCGAGAACGAAACATATATGTATATATGTATATATGAAGTACAAAGAAAGTCGCAAGCTAATGTTAAACCTATGGGTAGAGTTGAATTCAGAACGCTTTTCACCGGGAGGGATTTCTGCGGCTCTAGGGGGGGGGGGGGGGTGTATTGTTCATATTGACCATTAAAAACACAAAATCTCAAATCTTCCGGGGGAGGACATCTCAATGCTCCGGGGGCAATGCCCCCTCCCCTCCCCATCGCCACCCTCTGAATTCAATACTGCATATTAGCGTTCTTTTCAAATTTGTAAAAATGAAAACAACTTTATAAAGCAAAAATTCTGCAACCAAAGTCAGAAAAGTAAACACTAACCAGGTTAGAATTTAATCTCAGCTATTCAAAAATGTATGATTTAAGAAATAAGTGAATTTTGTTTATCATACTTTTAAGGACTTCTCATAAAAATATCCTCCATCCCTTCCCCCCAAAACAAATACCGCTTTCGTATCGCTAAGGCGGTAAAGCAAGGTCAAGGAGAATCTTTCATATAATTACTCTCCACCCCACCCAGCTTTGGATTTTTTTTTTTTTTTTTTTTTTTTTTTTTTTTTTTTTGCCGCACCATTCGTGCTATTTGTGTACGGTGATAACAACTACAACCGGTCACTCATTTCATTTCAATATATAGCATTGCACTGTATGTTTGCGTCCGTATTGATTCGGTAAGTCTCTAAGTTATGTTTGTTCATTGCAAAATTATTAATCGCAGAATCTATCTTTTGCATCATTTGATTTCATTATTATTGTTTGATACTTATATTTTAGTTTTTATGAATACGCAAGAATTTTTTACTCATACATTTTGTATCTTTCGGTTAAATTACATTAAATAGTTTATTTTATTTTATAGTGTTTATGAATGCACAAAAATTTTATAAACGTACATTTTGTAATCTCCGATAAAGTAATGTAAAATTCTTATCAATAGTTATTTTTCTTTATTTAATTATTTTTATTAATTTTTAAGCGATTGCTTAAATAACTTTTAAACGTTATAATTATCGGTATTACATTCTTTAAAATAGTTTGTATAAGTGCAAATATAAAAATGTGACTAAAAAGAAAGGTGTTTTATTTTCTTCTACCAGGAGAAAATATTTAAGAATTTATTCTCATACATTTTGTATCTTTCGGTTAAATTACATTAAATAGTTTATTTTATTTTATAGTCTTTATGAATGCGCAAAAATTTTATAAACATACATTTTGTAATCTTCGATAAAGTAGTGTAAAATTCATATCAATAGTTATTTTTCTTTATTTAATTATTTTTATTAATTTTTAAGCTATTGCCTAAATAACTTTTAAACGTTATAATTATCATTATTACATTCTTTAAAATAATTTGTATTAGTGCAAATATAAAAATGTGACTAAAATGAAAGGTGTTTTATTTTCTTCTACCAGGAGAAAATATTTAAGAATTTATACTCGAGCAAATTTGATAAACTAAAATTTTAATGAAATTTAGAAATATCAAGATTAATTCAATATGTTTTTTAAATTTGTATTAAACTATTATTTACATTTCTAATAATTATAAATAATTTTCAAGGGTTTTGAAAAAGTTGATAACATATTTTTTTCTAATGTTTGGCTATTAAACTGCAAGAGAAATATCTAAATATGATCTCATAAAAGCAAAATTTTAAAATATATGAGGAATATTATACTGTCATTCGTTTACTACATAAAGATGTAAACTTATTTTTATATAATACTTGAATGAAAAATGATCAGAAATGAGGCAAAAATTTAGATTATAATGATTTAATAAAACTTTGATGAATAAGCATAATCTAATAGATTTACCAACTAACCTGTGTAAAATATAGTGAAAATCTAAGTAAAAATAATATCACAAACATGTCACATTTGAATATAAAATACATAATAAACTATGTTAAAATCATGTATATTATTTAAGCATAAACTCGAAATTTATTCTTTAAAATAAAATACTTTTAAAAGGGTTAATTGAATGATAAAATGTTTTGGCAGGTTAAAAAAAATCTTATAATTGTTTCGATATACTTATCAAGAAAATCAAGTTATTTTAACTTGAACTTTTTCAAAAATGCTCAAAATACAATATTTGGTAATGAATTAATTGATTAGTTATTTCTTTTTATGAAATGCAACAATTTAAATATGCATTGCATATAAATTGTGTAAATATGTAAGTGAATAATTAAGTGAATGCATTATGTGAAGTATTGTGTTTTGGAATTTTTTTTGAAAAAGTTCAAAGTGAAAGAATTTGATTTTCTTGAAAAGCGTACCTAAATAATTATAAGATTTTTTTAATCCTGCAAATATATTTTATCATTTAATTAGCCTGCTAAAAAGGTATTTTCTTTTATAGAATAAATTTTGATTTATACCTAAACAATCATTATGGCACAACCGTGGCTAGTGATTACATTTTAAATAACCATAATAGGCTTTTTTGCGGGCAGGTTCGGGCTAAATTTAATTTATTACAACCACAAATGGTAGGACAAAGGCTAGCTTCTGGTTAGCTTTTATTTTTAATGGCCAGTAAAATAATAATTTTGGGCAGTTTAAGGCTATCAAACACTTTTACTGAAAAGTTAGTGGCACGATTGTGGGCAACTTCTTGTACTTACGGCCAATTTTCTTGCAGCCTTATTGTGTCCAGCGTGACACTTTTTTTACGGAGCCGTAACTTTCATTGATAACGGGCCTCCATCGAACACTTTCGGCCGAAGATAACGAAACCATCAGTGGGCCGAAAGCTCTGTGTTTGTTGGGTTGCCTTGTGCCAAAAGCGAACATGGCAGCGAAGAGGCTGATAAAATGTGCACCCGTTTCGTTCCTTTCAATTCTCGTTGTGGAATGTTCAACCGTTTAGTGAAGGGGACAATTTTAAGTGCATATATTGTCTTTCCCATCCACCTTGCTTGATTCAGAGCCCCTGGTATTCTGAAATTGAAGTCATTTTCAGACCAATGTCATAGGTACAGGAGTGGGAGTTGTAATAACTCTTTGTAATCTTCTCTTGGATGACTTTGCTATTTTAGGACATTTTGGAGGTAGTTAACCATATTCACTCATTGTTCTTCTAGAAAGCCTTGAACGGGACTTTCTTCATCCAGCATTGTCGTTATATGACTTCTTATCAAGTAAATCCCACAGAGTTCGGAACTTCCGAAAAATCTGGATGCTAGGACCACTTGGTGTTATGTCACAATACTTCTCAAACACTCCCTTCAATATTAGTTAATGTGTGCGATGACAACTAGCCAACAACAACAATGTTCGTCCGAATTCCCTTTTAATTTTGAGACATGCCCCTTGGACCAGTCCTGTATTAGATGCTGTAGTATAAAAAACATACCGATGATATTATATTGTCAAGTAGGCCAAATCTATCCACTTCCTGAATAACTACTTTAGCCATCTGCTCACCAGTGCCTTTCAGGCAACAGGTACGCCAAGCAAATTCTCAAAATCTTTACCAGTCACTAGAACTACAACTCTATCTTCCAAAGTTTTGACAGGTCCCATTGTCAACTGAGGCAACAGTTTACTACCTCAATGCAAGGCCAAATGAGGAGGATTTTCAAAGAGTGCCTTTTTGATTTTCTTTGCCATTTCACTTCTATTGATCACCCGAACTCGGTAAACGCTATTTGGAGATAGTGAGATTTTTGAAGCATTGTGGCCAAGGCTCTTTGCAGTTGCTATAAATGAAGTAGCTGTTCTCGATCCCAAGTAGACGTCAGTGTCTGATCATTGGGTTTTAATCTAGTACTTGAACTTAATATTTTCGTTTCTGGAGGCAAAAACTCGGCCTCTTTCTCACTAGGTTCTCTTTACCCAGATTTTGTGTTCTTTGTACAGCTTCCGTATACCAGCAGGGATATTCTCTTGTCTTAACAGAGGTATTTTATTTCCTCAACACTTCTTGTAGTTTATTACTGGTAGTTTAAGCAGTGTCCGAATATGTTCTTACATTTCCTTGTGATTGTAACTAAAACTAAAAGTAAGTGCTTGTTCCTTTGAAGGGAGCCGAAATCCTAAAAGTTCACCACTAAGCACCATTTCTAGCAGCCAAATTCTTCTTTTGGTTCCCTATTTAAAGTTCTATTACTTTCAAAAGATGATAGAAATACATGAGAAACCCATTAGTACAAAAATCTCCAATATTAGAAATTTCACTAGTTTGAGATAAAAGTGATCAATATGTGCAACCTCTAAATATTATCCGATCTTCTTGAAATTTGGCATATATATCTTTTACAGCACTGAGACTCGGGGCGTAAGCAAAGTCATATGAAAATCACACCTTTGGAAAAAATGAAACACCCTAGACTGTCATCTGTAGACTCAATTTCAAAGTCATCGTGAACGCTGCATTCAGATAAGTTACCAAATAATGTTACATTAAAGTCACACGATGACTTTCAGGTGACAAAGGGACTATCGTGAAGTCACCATTGTGCTCTTTTGTGAAAAGTCACCATGTGACTATAACGTGATATTATTTGGTGACTTATCATATTGCAACGTTCATGATGACTTTGAAATTGAGTCTAAAAATGACAGTCACATAAGAGTCACAATGTAACTACATTTAAAGTCACCTGGTGACTCGTCACAAGCAACAGTCACATTGACGTCTCAGTGAAGTCACATATATTGATCATTTGAGACTCATAATGAGACGTGTGGAATTTCCTATTTTTTGTTTCACCATAGTGACTGTGACACTTGTGACCATGTGTGACATGAATGAGATGCTATATGGACTAGTTGTGCTGTAGGGATAGTAATTATTTGAATTATATTATTTACTTTTGAGTATTCGCTTACTTAAAAATTAGAATTTTGTGACTGGCCCTAAATTATGGACACCAGTGTAAAAATGGTTACCTTATAGCTTTTTTTTTACATTCATTAATAATATGTCATTATATAACTATAGCATGCACATTTCTTCAATTTTTTCCTTTTAATATTAATCACTGTATATTAAACGGTAATTCCTCAGGAAGAGATGTAGCCTAGAAACCAATTCGTATAACATGTACTGATTCTTCCATCAAATACTGAAATGTGAGTATGCATACTAACTTGTTTTCTGGGGAAAAAGTTCTTTAATTAACTGATTATCACAATTATATCTGAAAACGCTATGCACTGATGACATGAATACCTCAATATCTCACCACACGGCGGAGACGAAGATTAACTGGAGTAAGATGAACAGATTTTATTAACATATTAAATTTATCAGAGGCAAACAATATCTAAAACTAGATAAAAAAAAAGAAAAAAGTTAGTAAAATTGCTTTTACTAAATAGAAAAGAAGTAATAAAAGTGAATAATTCCCTGATGTGGACTTACTTGTTTGAACTTATTGCAAAGATTTAAAAAACGTTGACTTTTCGGAGATCTTTCTAAGAATTTTGACGAATTGTCAACAGTACTTGAACGAAATAACTTACTATAAATATTTTAAATATGATATCGAACCAAATTAGCAAAATTAGTAAAGTTTTCCAGTAAAAATAATGCTTTAGGAAGTGCTGGCACACTCTTGAATTTTCAAACTGCAAGGCAACAAAAATTTCAAATTACAGTTTTTTATTTAATAAGGCAAATCCAGGTTAGTAACCCCAGTCACTGTATTTTAGCTATTGGGGATATGAGAGAGCTATGGAGGTAAAGCCGCTCAGTCATTATTACAAGGAAAAAAAAACAAAAGGAACGAAGTTACAGCGATTTATTTCTTCAAGCAAAAGTTATATTCATCAAAAACGGTAAATTTGGATTTTGTTGTACGTTTGCATGAGATATAGTAGCAGATGAAATATAATGTATTTATTAAACATTTTTCTTGAAATATTTAATTACTTTGGCTGAAACACCTGTCGAATAATGTACTAGTTTATAGGTCGCAGCTGTTTTTCACCTACTCCCAGTGCTACTGTCTGGAGCATATATTCCCATCACGTGGGTCCGAAATCTATGACCAAAATAATTAAGTTTTTTGATAAAAGTCCCATTTTATCTGGTATTCTTTTTACAGTACTATTTTTTTATTAAGTTATACATAAAGTTTGACGTAGATAGGTTAAATGTGCACAATAAAAGTCATTACTACATTAGTCATTCTAGTCTTTAGTCATATTAGTCATTACTACTAGTCATTACAAGGAAAAAATGTGGGTATAAGGTGAAGGTGGGGGGCAACTGCCCCTGAGTTAACATATTTAATTCGTAGAGATTGCATTCACTTTATTTAATTTCGAAATTTTTTATAATTTATTCTGTTATTATAAAATAGTAAAATATCTTTTTTATGTAATTCCTGCAATTTTTATGGTTAAATCGTTCACTCTATCTTAAACAATCGTACTTTTTATGTATGTGCATTTTAATACTAAGAAAACTGTTTAATAATTTCACACAACAACATTACAGAAATAGTTTTTCTTATTCTATAAAATCCATGGCAGTTGCAAATTTTGAAAAATTGCAATAATTTGTGTCCTTTAATTTCAATTCCCCTATATCAGATATGTCCAACCTTTCAGTTATCAGAGGTGCACTTAAGCTGTTAACAAACAATGAAAGGCATCATTACAGCATGCCTGGAAATATATAATATCACCTTAACCCTTTCGGGACGAGTATTGCATATATGCAGGGATGAAAGCGCTACGCCATAAATTACTGATTGCCACCACTAAATTTTTATAGTATTTTCCTAACTTTATTTAATGACAGAATTTCTGAAATTTAATAAGGTAAAAAATACTATTAAAAATTAGTGCCGATATTCATCCATTCGTGGCGCAGAATTTGCATATCTGCATATATGCATCGTCAAAAGGTTCATGTGGAATTTTTTTTTTGGCACCATTAATAAATAAATGTAATATTTGCATTTTTTAATTAAAATATTGTTTATTATTTTACAAGTAAAGTGAACTGCTTATAAATGCTATGCCATTCAAATAAAATTTGCGTAAGAGATACCTTCTCGAAAGGGTTAAGTCGGTATTCTTAACGACACATATTAGTCTTCTGGGATGCACGTACATTTCACAGCAATAATTATGCCCATGTAAAACTAAACTGCAGCGTTAATATAAATCATAGTAAATGTAGAATAACATTCCCCTGAGATGATCCTTATTGAAAAACCTTTGTAGGCTAACGGATCAAAACCTTAACACCGCCTATAATAGAAAACATGCAGATGTTAAAAATAAACGTTTTTTTTTTCAAATGGATTTTTAAGTTTAAAAAAAGCTAGTAACAGGAAACATTCGAAAGGCGCATACACGCACGTACTTTTTATACGATCTATTTACATCTCAAAGAATAGTCATACCTATGTAAAAATAGGTTTCTGAAAAAAATACGAGGATGTTCAATAATTATTGTCCCGAGTGTGTATAACTTATTTGTACTGCAATGGTTGATGAGGAATATTGAAGCCTAATGTCTTAGATGCCTGTACGCTCAATTTCAGAACCGTAGATGCTACTTCTCTCACCTAAAACGAAAAAAAATATGTTAATATATCAGCTACGGTTCTGAAATTGAGCATAGAGGTATCTAAAACATTCGGCTTCAATGTTCAACATCAACCATCGCAGTACAAATATTTTATACACACTCGGGACAATAATTATTGAACCACCCTCATATAAATCATAGTAAATATAGAATTGCATTTCACTGAGAGGAGCCTATCTCAAAAACTGTTGCAGGATAAGAGACAAAACCTTTATGCTGCTTACAAAAGAAAAACATGTAAATGTTCAAAATAAAACATTTGGAATTTTTTGTTTTAAATAAAGCTAGAAACAGGAAACATTCGGAAGGCACACACACGTCTCATTCAATGCATAAAGAGATCTCATATATCATCATATGTCAATCTCATATAAATATTGCTGAAAATGTATAAATATACTAAATTTAGAATTATATTTACCTTTAATAGGCTCATCTCAAAATCTTTGGTAGGGTAAAGAGTCAAAGACCTTGATGATGATATATAAATGATTTAAAATTTTTTGCATTTTTTAAAACGTAATTTATATTTTTAAAAAGTTAGTAACCGCAAACTTTAGAAAACCACCAAGAAATCCTCTAAAGGGCGATATGGCGCCTGCGTGCACCGGGTTGGAAAACGCTGCTCTATATGACCTTAAACGTAATTTTTATGGTTGTGCATTTTATTAGCTAAAATACTGTTTACTAATTTCCCACAACAATGGCATAGAAATATTTTTCCTGTTGTGTAAATTCCATTGTAGTGGCAGATTTTGAAAATTTCCAAAAAATTTTATCCTTTAATTTCCTTTCCACTCTATGACCCTAATTTTTCATCAGCAAAACTCAATACACAATGAAATGCATTTAATTAGTATAAACATAACTTAATAAATATAATTGTTTAATAATTCTTTCATTTTTTTTTCATATGAGACCTTTCTATTGTTTAAAGTAAAAATAATTAGAAAATATTGTAATTGTTTACAAATTTTAAAGAAAAGTATTTTAGTATAGAGATTTCATTCTTTAATTTTCAAACATTTAATTGTATAATTCATTCATGTTCTACACTGTAAAAAAAAAAAAAAAAAATGTAGATGTTTCTTATTTCAGCTCTTAACTTTCTTAAGGTTTATGAAAATATAATATATCTCTTTCGAGTTACCAACGATTCCAAATCGCGTTAATTTATCTGCATTGACTTCGGAAACCAATAGATTTTCGAGATTTTAAAAAGCATTTCAGAAAATTCTCTTATTCTACCCGCGTAATTTCAAATTATTTTCCAGTAGTTTTGATATTATATCAACCTCTTAACCTACAACTACGTGTGAGTCACGTGATCTTGTATTCAGGCCAAAACTGATTATCAAGGGAGTGGCCCGTAGTACATCGGTCGGGCCAAATGTACATATTACGGGCATGGCCCCTCGTACAATGATCGAGCCAACGAGGTAAAGTGATTGCTAATAAACCGTTTGTGGTATATCTACCATAATTATTACATCAGGCTGTTATTACTTATCAAATATTCCACAAAATTAAACCAGTTGAATCTTACACCTGTAGTTACATTCCGTAAATCGTGCGCGTTTGGTACAACTTAGGACCGATTCGCCGAATCGTGGAATGGCTCGACGGCTGCGCGATCTTGTTTACGTTTTGGACCCAGCCTGTTGAAGCGTAAATCGTAGGTTAAGGGGACAATCAGTTTTCACAAACGGAAATATCGAATTTTCAGGAAGCTATGAATTTCCCAAGTAAAGATTTTTATGTTAATTAATTGTGGAAAATTACTAGCATTAACATAAATATTAAAATTAATAGCATTGACTTTAACATTAGAATTAGCATTATTTTGTTATTCTAGCACTTATAAATACTTATACACAGCTGAAAATTTTTACTTGAGAATTGTTATCATCAGAGAAACAGATATCCCGGTTAGTGTGAGACTGATTCGTACACAGAAAAATGTTCTCGTTAACGATCCCGAAAATTGAATCAGAAGAAGTTTTCAGAAATGCCTCTTTAAATTTGGAAAATCTATTTGTTTCAGACGCGTCTAAAGATAAAAGGTTAATTTTTGGAAACGTGGGTATTCAGAAGAAGTTAATCTTTATATCACCTTTACACATTAACCTTTATGTAAACCTTAAGAAAGATAAAAGCGAAATTAAGAAACATTTGTTCTTTTTTTACAGTGTGTTTATATCAGTGAAATAAATATTATATTAATGCGCAGTTCCGTTTATCTGATAAGATCTATATAACACTGCTATTTTAAATAAACTGTGGTGCTATCTTAATTTAAAGACTAAAGATAATTTCAGATAGTTACGTAGAATGAACACAAGCTGGATGAATCTGACTATCAACATATAGGTAGTTTTTACTTTAAATATGTTACATTTTGCTAAATCTGCAACTTAAAGGACATATATATGATAATAAAATAAGGAAAAAAATAAACATATGATTGTACATTAACAACATAATGATATACTTTATCTGTTTAAGTGTATATTTGTGGGAATTATATGTCCAATTTAACTATATTATCCAATAAAGCTCAATACGCTAGTACAGCCACATCAATAGCCAGTTTGTATTTCAACATACAATACACCAATGTTTTTACTATGTTTTACAGATAACATAATATATATAACCTTATTAGTTCTTTTAAAATTCTAGAGAAGTGTGTAATTGGTGTTCCTAGGAACTGTACTTCATTTGAATAAAAACTAAAACAAATTAAAAAAAATATTAAGTTTTAAAAATTGACAAATGAGTCATAATCTGTGCACTTAGATTCTTTCACTTATGTCAGAGTGTTAATAAATACCTCAGTAAATAATCTCGTGTTATACGAAGGAGAAAAATTTAAAGGTGAAACTGAAAAAGGCTTATTCTTTAAAAATCGATATTAACTTTAAAGGAGTACTTGATATGAGCTCCATTTAATGTTTTCAAAATCGTTACAGATACAGATAACACACATCAGAAAAAAAAAAAAAAAGTCTGCTTGAAATCAGGGAAAAATCACGTCATACTCTTTAAATCAATATGATGTCAGTAAGGAATGAAGTCATCAAATCCGTTCCAATCTGAACACGGGTGACAAATCAAAAGAAATGATTTCCCGAGATACGTATCTCAATTATTTTATGCTCTCCCTGAAGATTTAGGAAGTATCAACTTTTTCTTTTCAGTCCTCTAGCGTGAACGAGAAGGTGAAATTGAAAAGAAAAAAAAAATGTATCCTGTTAAGAAGTTTTTCAAGATAAAGTAGTCTATGTAAGTATATATAAAAGAACAAAATAACAACTTTTTTTTTTTTTAAATCTGTCTATTTTACGCAAATAAAACATAACAAACGATGGAACGAATTGTTGATTTCAAAGACTACACTTTTCAAACTTAATATATTTCAATATTTAAAAAAAGTAGGCAACATAAGAATTACGTTGGTTGTAAAAAGTGCGTCTCATCAGAATACGAAAAGGGCTAAAGTACTTATTGAAATATTTATGCATTAAAGGATATTTTTAACGTAGTTTAGGATTGTTTTCTTCTTGTTATTACAAATAAGGGGAAAGTAAGACTTGCTTGCATACATGTAGACAAAAGGACCCAAATAAAACTGATCTGGAAATAAACATTCGGCAAAAATCAAGAATCCACGCCCATATGTTTTATATATGGAACACCCCGCAGTTATTAATTTAAATTAGGCTCAAACTTCATTTCTAAATTGCGCAGTTTTTGGTTTTTAATGTGTAAAACATATTTTGTATCACGCATATGTATAAATAAAGACAAGAATTTCCTTTTACGTACATTCTTTTGTACATGGATTACCTTCTTTTTTTCTGTAAGCATCTTTAGTTGAAACATTTTGTATATACATGCTTTTTATGCCTTTGATAAATCTCACATTTTTATCTTTAAAAAAGTAATCTGACAAAATAAGGTCTATAGCACAGAAATGTAAAAATATAAAGTATTGTAGAAACATTGGACTAACGGATGCATGCATTGCTGAGATTTTGTTTTCTATTTTTGACCAATATTACTTCAAGAAATTCTCTTTTACCAATTTATTACTAATTGATTACATTTTATAAATTGATAATTGTAAAAAGTGGAGAACAGGATGAAAATTGTTTTCTTTTATAAATGTTACAAAAAGAAAGAAAAATCATTTATAATATAACTTCTTGCTTGTGATCAGCTAAAAAATAAACATATTATCAATAAATAAAATAATGCTATTTAAGTATAAGTTATATTTTAGTAAATGAAATTTTTATTTTAAGGGTCTCTGGGGCTCAAAATTCTATTTATATTTATAGAGATTTTGTTTTGACATTTTTTTAAAATATGTTTTAATATAATATTGCATGTAAAAAAATCTGGAAAATTTTAAGTATTTTTTTTAATTTAATTTTTAAAGTTTAAACATATTTAATTTTTTATATGACTCTGAAAGTACTTATTCGATTTACAAAATTTTTACACTTTTGTGTACGGAAAATGTGTCATTTTAATTTGTCTTCAGGATTTTTTACAATATTGATTATGAATTTTATAAAAAATTATAAGTAAAAAAAAAAATAATAAAGTTTTTTATGAGTGCGTTTTGCATTAATTAGGATAATTTCACAATTAGCACTAAAAATTAAAAATCCTGAAAACAATTTGTTGGAAATATAGCATAAAATATCTGTTGAAAATTTCATACATATATCTTGCAAGGAACATTAGCTATATTCCTTTAAATTTGACAAATCGTGAAAAATTTCATTCTGAGGTAAATCAAATTAAAGTTCTCGTCAGTCGGTAGCTGATAATCGATATTAACTTTAAAGGATCGATATCAGCTACTCTATCGATATCAACTTAACATCGCTGCTCAAGGCAAAAGTTGTTATATATATATATCTAATGAAGATAACAGCATGTGGTTTAAATATTTAACGCTAAAAAATCAGTATATTTTTTAAGCCGATAAAAAAAAAAAATTAAAAATTAAAAAAAAATGCATTTTTGAGAATTTTTAGCCCCGGACACCCTTAAATAATTTTATATCTGCAGATTATTCGAGGGAAATTGAGATATTATAGACCTTTTTTTATATATTACAAAAAGCAACTGGTATTAATAATTGGTATTTGATTTGTATTCGATACAACTAATGAAAGAACAAACATTTATCCTAAAAAATATTAATTCTATATTTCTTTTAATTAATCGGACAGAAGTATTCTGTATGTAATTTTTTTTCTGTTCCGCAGCATTTCTAAATCAATAAAACATTTCTATTCCAAAACTACATTTTGTCTTTCGGAAATAAAAATGGTTGAAAATTCAGTTTCTTCGAAAGATCGTATCATTCTATGAAGATTTCACACAAGAAATCCAGAGAAAACAATGTTTTTTCACCACTTTCGTCGATAATGTTCGAAATATGGATTTTATTATTTTATATTTTGCTCTATGCAGAGGTATATGAAACATTTCTTTTTATTCTTACTCACATGCGAATTCTCCCCCTCAGTGTTTTTATGCCGATCAAGCGAATGCATTCTGGTAGCCAGAAACGAGGAAAAGATTGTAAATCTAAAAACAAATGGGAGGGACGAGTCATAAATATATCGCGGTAATGCATTTTTGTTTCAATAAAATTTATCAAAATGCTTTTTTCTGCATTATCGTTCCGGGAAGAACGAATTTGAAAAGAAGAAAGAAAAGTTATAGAAAAGTTCGTTTATTGAGTGATATATATATATAAAATTTTTTAAAAAGTAATAAAAAATAGTTACATATGATTTCTACCACAGTTAAGAGTTTTTCGATAAAAATAAAATAAGATAAAAATGTTATTTAATTTAAAAAAATGCTATATATATATATATATATATATATATATATATATATATATATATATATATATATAGATGTTTATATATATATTTATTTATTTAAACATCTATGTTTAAATAATGGAACATCTAAACATGGAACATCTATGTATATGGAACATCTAAATGTTCCATATACAAATGTAGCATTTTTTAAAATTAAATAACATTTTTATCTTATTTTATTTTTATCGAAAAACTCTTAACTGTGGTAGAAATCATATGTAACTATTTTTTTTCATATATATATATATATGTATATTTATTTATTTATTTTATATTGACAAATCATATTCTTTAAGACATTCGAAGCACAATGAAAACAATTAACAGAATCCACAACAGATTTAAACATAAAATAGCTAAACCATGAATAAATATGAATTTAAAAACTAACTGTAGATAAGCAGCATGGCTAACGACATGTACTGCGGAATTTAACAAGCTTACATATGCATATATATTAATTTAGCTGATATAATCAATGTATAATCTACTATTATAATTTAAAATGAAAATGTAAATTTCTTTTCCACCTCTAATATTTTGAAATTCACTGAATAGATTTTTATGAAACATGCACTGTCATTCAGATAATTTACTGTCACAGTTTTAGTAAATACCATAATTGTTCAAAGTTGTTCAGTTATAGAATTATGGGTTAAAGTCCTAAAATCAGGTGAACTAGATTATCAAATATCAGTTTGTAACCTTTAAATAAAGTCCTGCTACACGGATTTTGATGGGACTTCGACTGTTAGTGAGATAATGTTTCATGAAAGTGTTAGTTGCTAACTTACAGATTTATGGATTAATCTTTTTAATCATTTGAACTGAATTGTGAAAAATTTGAATTTTTAAAAAGGTTTGCTGTTAGGATTTTAATAGGGCTTCAGTACATAATTTTTCAGGGATGTTTTAGTGTCTTGCATATCATTCTATCGTTCTTTACCTAATCCCACTGTAAATGATCAACTAAACATATTTTTAATAGCTCAATTTTTGTAAAGAACATAAGAAAATGTAGCAGCGCAAAGAACCCATATAATCTTCAGCTATGTGGAAGAACATAGTGTCGAAAGGTCCTTGTTGTTTTAAAGCACAAGGTCAAATTCACCGATATATTTCGTTTAACTCAAAGTTCAGTTTATTTGACTTGATTCGAGACATTTTCGATATCTGCTATAATTTATAAGATAATTAAGCTAAGATATATATATATTTCAGTTAACTAGTCTGGATTCAATTTGAAAGTTTTTATCAAAATATAGAATTAACACTTGATTAATTTTTTTAGGAAAATCTTACAAAGTAAAAACCGTGGTACTATTAAAATGATTGATGAAGTTTTTTAACACCTGTGAACTCTTCTTTACAATTTGTTGAACACAACAATTCAGATTTATTTTATTTTATCTATATGTGTAACATTCAAAATTTACTGTTTATTTTATTTTATTTTTATTTCTTTGAATGAAACAATTATGTTACACAACTCATGCCTGGACTTATAATATTTTGAAAAAAAAATATATATATATATTTTGTCAATAATATAATTTTAGTTTTTTGAGTTCCGTACTTGATAAGTAAAAACGGAAACATTATAAGATCCCTCATGTGTCTGTCTGTATGTCTGTCACAGCCATTTTACTCGTAAACTGTGGAACGTAGAAGGCTCAAATTGGGGGAAGTAATAAAGACTATTGACCCACATAAATTGCAGATTATTAAACATTCACAATTATATTTAGGAAAAACGTCGAGAGGAAAATTAGGTTACTTGAAAAACAAACTTTTCTTTGTATATCGTGCGGGGTATCGTGTGAAAGCTTTTGTCACGCTTAACTCAAAAATTCATTTCCTTTAATTTTAGATGTTATGTTTTCAGAGTTATTATCGGAAATGTAGTGCAAAAATATGTTCCTTACCCCCGTCCCCTATTTCCGAATCCACTGAAACTAAAATTAAAAAAAAAATAGCGGTAGTAGACTTGCAGAAAAACTATAGCGATTACTCTAAGTCATATAGTTTTTAGGAAAAGAGCATTTTTCGGTTACACACAAATTTAGATATGCGACATTCAGAAAAGGTGTTGAGGAGCGATGTAGGTACCTATCATAGCAGAAGTAAAAACGTATTATTGATAATGATTTTCGAAAATAATCGTCGCTAATTAGCTGAGATAATAACCATTAAAGACACGAGCGGTTTGGACATGCATAATGACTGTGGCGGCGTACTCTGTGCACCATCATCTTTTAAAGCCTAGATAACAACTATTAATGATATATTTATATAATGGAATACCCAGTAGCAGTATAAAATCAATAAATGTCAAATTGTTAAAAAAATGATTAATTTAATTAGTTAATCACATAAATTAATTAATTTAATTAATCACATAAGTATTAAAGGATTCGAGACTACATTGCATTGAGTGCATTTCCCCGTACGCCTCTCGCGCCTTTAAAAGTTAATTAAAAACCTATCTGTAAAAACGCGGCACGGATCAAGGTGGCGTTGTAAATTTGTAACCTCCTTTCGAAGCGCGCTTAGCTCAATGCCAAGTTTAAAATTTGAACAAGGGCTTTGTTTAAACTACAGCGTAAAATGAAAAGATTATTACTATGCTGAATTTAGTATTAAATGTGCAATTATTTTATTGACAGTACGGTATTAAGAGGTCAGTTTATAATTTCAAGCTTTTTGTTATATAAAAACATGTATAATAATCACTTATAAAAAGATTAAGTAAAATAATGCTATTTTTTTTTAGGATTATTATTATTATTATTATTATTTATTTAGATATTTTATCACTTTTTATAGCAATATTTTACTTAACATTTTTTTTTTTTTTAAATATGGTTTAATTGGTAAACTCATTCAATTTCAACATTCAACTAAAAGTACATATAGAAAAAAACTATATTTAATTAAATTTTTAAATAATTTTAGAAAATTCAAAATTTTTAAAAATCTCTACCATTTTTTTATATTAATATTTTTGCCAATTTTTTATTTTTTTGTTTATTATTATTTTTTTTTTTAGATTTTCAAATGTGTATTACTCATATATGTACTGTAAAACGTTGAAATCTAACGCATCTGCATATACTTTTATTTAAAAAAAAAGATAGTAATAACCTGAAGGCTAATCCCATGCGCAGAATTTTCTCATGTTTAATAAAGAACATTCATAAAAAATTTTAAATCGCTATCTCGAATGATGCCTTAGCATTTTTAAAACACGAAAGTTAAGAAAATATGAATATTGGGAAAAAGCTCTTAACTTTTTCATTTGTGTAGGCAATTGCGCTGGGTATATTAAAAGAATTTACAATATATCTTGATATAATTGACCTATCGGTAAAATTGAGGTGTTAAAATATTCAAAATTAAACAAGCTCTCATTCAATATATTTTTTAAAAAATCTATTTTTTATATCACTTTTGAGGTAAACTGTCCCCTCAAATTTATCATACACAGATTAGGATAAGATTAAAAAATTAGTTATACAGAATAGCAATATTTTATATTCTTTTGGCTTCATATCTCAATGAATATTAATGGTATACCCATTCATACATTTCTAGTATATACAGCTATACCCGACCCTACGCTGTATAGTTTTTTTTTATATATATAAAATTTTATTATTATTTTAGCAACAATTGTTTTTAATAATACAGTTAATAATTCTTATATTTATTGTACCGAACCCTTTGATCCCTAGTAATGCTCGCACTTGACTGTTTATTTAATAATTAGAACGGTTTTCTTGCTTAGCGAATATAAAATACTCCCCCCCCCCCCCCAGAAAAAAGGCACTTTTCGAGAATCGGATATTCTCTGCATATGATCTCCTGAATTTTGTTTTGTGTTCTTATACGTGCGACATTTTTAAGGGGTTTAATTAATATTTCCGGTATTATCAGCAAATTAAATCTCTAAGCCTCAAGTGCATTTTGGACCTGTCTTGGACTATACCCATAAAAAATTTCAGATCTCTATGTGCAGTAGATTTTAATATCCATCGCACCCACAAACGCACACAGACTGAGTCTCTACTTTTATTAGTGTAGATAAAGACAGTGGATCGAATCATTCCTTTTTCCCATTTATATGATTTTTTATGTCATAGAAAACATTGAGTACTTCTTAATTTTGTAAAAGAAAATATATATTACAGAAAAACCTAATAAGAAAAACATTGTGATACATTTTAAAACTTTTCTCACAGACACTTTTTTAATAGATCAGTATCAATTGATTCTTTTGTTAAGTTTTGGCTAGTCTCTTGGTATCACTTTTAGGAAAGAAAAAAGGGGAAAAAAAAACGGTACGTCTGGATCATGTTACTTTACAGTTACATTTTCTTTCGATGACACTGAAAAATTGCATTCTGTCAAAGAAGTATTATTGAAAGTAACATAAAATAAAACGATTTCTTTACTGTTACTTTTAATGATGTATTTAAAATCGTTTGGAAATAATTGCTTTTGTCTTTTTTTGATTTTAAAATATTTTATAAAGATGCAATTAGCAATAACAGAAGTACTAATTCATAGCATTTTAAAATTTGAATTAAAGTAATTTTATATCACAATTTTGTTTTTGTGGCAGAGCCCGAATATTTTTATGTTTCTTTTATATTTCTATCTTGATGATCCTTTGAATATTTAGTTATTAAGACGTTATTTATGAGATGTAAGGCTATAACAGGATAGGGGAGAGTAGCCTAATTTGGACCACTTCGCTTATTTTCAGGTGTAACTCACTTAATTTTTGGAATATCTGAAAAATATCACCTCACGAGATCAATCAATTCATCCACTAACTAAATAAAACTTTGGATCATTTTCTTTTTGAAAATCTTAAATTTTATTTTAATTTGAAAAATTTGTCAAAAGTGGTCCAAATTCAGCAACCGGTCGCCTAAGTTAGACCACCAGTCTCCTAAATTGGACCAAATAAAATCAGGTTGTTTTAATGACTAGGAAATATAACTAATTTTATTAAAAGCAAAGTTTACGGTTACTGAAACAATCAAACAAAATAACAGCAATGAAATATAATGAAATCAAATACATGAAAGTAAGTTTAATTGTTTTAAATCAAAATGTATTCAAAATATAAATCAAAGTTATCAGTAATTAAGAATAGAAATTATGAAACTAATTGCCAGTTACTTGAATATCATTTAAGGAGTGATGCAAAGCTTACACATGAATTTCTTTTATTGATTTTTTTTTCCAGCGCACACAACTTGGAACCGTATTTGGCAATATGAACACTGAATCATTTCTGCTGTTTTATTTTCTTACAAATCAGGTAAACCCAATCATCACTATTTAGATTTTTCTTTTTAGATTCTGAATTATTAGACTTTTTTTTTTTTCAACAGAAGTTTTATTTACATTATGATTGTAGTTCTGCCCTTTCATCATTTCCTTGATAATTGCATTACGCCTATTTTTTTAAACTTGATGTTCCATTTGCTTTTATGGTGTGATAGCTTCCTTTTAGTCGATTTTTTGTGTTTTTTCATTTCAAGGTTTACTTTATATGGCGAAGATGTTAACACAACTGTTTTTTGGCTCCCTCTGTACCTTTTTAAAACTAAATTTAGCAAAAGATATAATATTTCTAATGATTTTTTGGCTTTTGGGGAGGATTTGTAGCTACAAACTTATTGCAGGTCAATTTCTTCACAACTTACTCTCTTCTTTTTATTTCCTATATCTTTAACAGCTTTTGCTGTCACCTGTTTTTTTTTTTTTTTTTTTTTTTTTTCAGGCAGCTTGTCCGTGTTTTTTTCAACATTTTTAACATTATATTATAAAAGTGTTTAAAAAAATATGCTGTATTGAAAAATTACGATTAATTATACGCAAACATTATATATTCAACAGTATTGAATCCACCCCCCTCCTCCCGGAAGGTTTGATGTTTTATGAGTTTTAATCGCAAAAAAGTGTAATTCCACCCTCCAGAACTGTAAAAAGTCTGCCCTTCCTCAGTCAATCGCAAATATCCCCCAGGAAGAAAATGTTTGAATTCAACTCTGTAAACCAAATACGCCGTAGGAATAATTTATTCAAAGAAAATAAATACAAATACATACAAGATAAAAGAAATTGCAAACAAAATTTATTGCATAAACATGTAATTTTTTTTTCTTTGTTTATATAGACCTAAACTGTATATAAAAAAATAATCCAGATATACCCCCCCCCCCCTCAAAAAAAATAAAAAATAAAAATAAATAAATAAATAAATAAATAAATAAATAAATAAATAAAATAAATAAAATAAATAAATAAATAAATAAAAATATTAAAAAAATAACTTGCAAGGAGATAGTAATCCATTATAAAAAAAAAAAAAAAAAATAGTGTACAAAGTGTACCGTCCTCGAAATTCATTACTTAATTTTCTAAATTTATGATCGCATATCTGGTCCAAATTAAGCAACTTAAAATGGTCCAATTATGGCAACTGCGCCATTTTTTAAAACAGATAATTTCAAGACTAAGAAAAAAAAACGAAATCAAACAAAGCCGCTTGAGAAATATGCGCAATTAACAGATGAATTTATATATGTATATAAAAACATAGCAACTTACCTTAGTTTTAAAGTATTCACTTACGTTTAGTAGGAAAAATGTAGATCAAAACAGCTAACTTTGGGTTTTTTAAAAATTGTCTGAAAACAACACGTGGTAGGCGGTTGCATCTTCTAATCGTGAGTGACGTCCTTCTGATGAGTAGGATTTCAGCGGTAGATGGCGTCTCTTCCTGTAATTAACGACAGAATGGCAACGGTCCAATTAAAGCGGCAGTCCAAATTAGGCTACTCTCCCCTACATATGTATTGCAGAATAGCTCATTATTTTTAAAATTTAGTTAAAGAGATAATATAAAAAAAGTACTATATTTTAAAATAAATATAGCTTCTTTTAATATATGAGCAGCATTATTAAAACAAGATTTTACAATCAAGTAGAAGCTATAATGATATAATAAATTTGGAATATATACTGTAGTACATTATGTATATATATATATATATATATATATATATATATATAAATCCGCGTAATAATTATCTGTATACAAATAGATCAGAAAATGATTAACATTCTCCTGATAAATACAATGAAAAGTCTAATTGTTTATTCTAAAGAAAAGGAAGAATATAAAGTTGAAAACAGGAATTCTGCTTTTTTCAGAATTTACTGTCTCCACCAATGAAATATATATATATAAATATAGATAATACAAAACATATTTCAGTTAAGACATACGCTTTTATTTTACGTAAAAATGACTTCAATCTCATCCTGTGAAAAATTCCTCATTTACGATCTAATCTTAAACAACATCTACAGTAAAGTATTCATATGAAGTTACTATCGCTGAATAATACAAAGAAAAAAAAAGACGTCGTCACACAAGAAATTAGAAAAAAAAATCGGTTATCAAATGATTAATATGCCTTCACTTGTTTGTAATATAGATAATTAAATTAAATATAGTTTATAATAGCTCCATGTTTTATAATAAATCATTCATTTATACTTTTTCAAAATAGCACGTATTTTCATTATTTTTTTTTCAGTAGTTATGGAAAAATGGCAAAAATAAATAAATAAATAAATAAAAAATAAATAAATAAATAAATAAATAAAATAAAGATATAATTACTATTTCCACTTTACTTTGTACAAAAATGCAGTACTTGAGTTGCCAAAATTAAACAAATGGCACTAAAATCTACAAAAAATTAATATCTCAAAAATAAATTGAGATGCAGTTTTCAAATTGCATTAAAAAGTACTTTTTTCCCCCAATACGACGGCATAAAAATTGGAAATGTGTGATGCTCAGAAGTTGAAAAAATTTCAGAATTGTATTTAACAGTACAGCGATACAAATGATGTGTTTTACGGCTGGCTTATACAATGGAACTTTATTTTTTGGTGACGACACATTAACAGCTGGGAAAAAGAAATAGCTTACCACCTGAGGCTAATATCTATATCGAAAACAGAATTCCATTCATGTTTTATTTTCGGTATTGTGTTATGTTTTTATTAATCTATTTATATATTTTCTATATATTTAAGACAAATTCACATAAACTCTTTAAAATTATGGGAGAAATAATTAGACTCTTTTGATTACATAATAGAAATAAAATGTTAATATCATAAAACGTTTTATATTTAAATCACGTTTTATATATGAAAAAAAGGATACTTGTCAAGGATACGAGAAATATGGTATTTTTCCCTAGCAAAAAATGCAATAAATAAGTTAATGAATATTAATTTATGAATAAATAACAAAAAAATCCCTGGCGTCTTGGCCTACAGGCGCAAGTAGATATCGAAGTTAAGTACTAATTTCAACAACAAAAACTAAATCATTATCAGAGATAAACTCACTTTATCAATTTTATCTGGCCGCGACGAGTTTTGACGAGTTTTTAATTTCCTCTTTATATACGAGCTGGTTTTATCAGAATCATGTTAAGGCGGTATTAAAATAAATATATACTTTTCGATACACAACAACTCGAAATTTTCTGGCACATTTTCAGATTCATTTTCAAAAGAAAAAATATAAAACTTGCTGGCATAACTTTTGAAGAAATTTGTAAACGATTTTTCTTTTTATTTTTCGTTTAATTAATAAGAACTTGATTTATAAACAATTATTTTCTCAGTAGGATAATATTATTTCTTTCCAACAGAATAGGTTCGGGAAATTCGGTACAAAATGCCCGCTTTGACATAATTTTTAAAAATATATATATTCTGTCTCTAACAAAAAATCGACCATTATGGTACATTATATAGTTTCTGAATAAGAAAACCTACCAATTGGATGCGTTTGTGAGCAAAAATGAATTCAAAAATGAGTCAGAAAATAAGCAGTTTGAATTTGAGTGCATTCTTATTACTATGCTTTTTTCTTCAACCGCTATGTATTTTTAATTTGTTTTTGCTGTAATAATTGATCCTATCAAAAACTTGTCAATATAAAAGTTGTAGATAATATTAAGAAGATGAGTAAAAAATTCATGCGAATTTTATATCTTGTGAACTGATGAAATTATGGACTTTTTCTTTTTCAACTCCTCCCACCTTTTTGTTTTCGTTTTTCGTTTTTTTTCTTTTTTTGCGGTACGAATTAGTCCTATCAAAACTTGTAAATATAAAAGTTGTAGATAATATTAAGAAGATTTAAAATAAATTTATTTGGCTTTGATATCTTGAGAATTGACGAAGTTATGATTTTTTTTCTCCCCAAAACTGTATTTCTTTCGCCCATTGAGCGTACTTTTTATTTTATCAAAAATCTGTCATACACAACTTTTTGGCACGTTTTCTAGAAGTAATAATAACTTCAAACTGATTCGATATACATTATAATTAAGATGTTATGGGTTTTTTTTCCGTTTTTATAAAACCCTTCTCTATTTTCACCCCCTTTGTGAGATTTTGCCAATTAACGAACTTGACAGAGATTTTATGCCCCTTCATTTTAGTTATCAATTTCAAAGAGATTTGTGCAGAATTTTTGAAGTTATCGTGTCCATAAAAATTTTATCTATGTATATATATATATATATATATAAAGTTTTTTACTGAGGGTTTTGGGGGGTTCTAGGGATCATGATCAGTGTAAATCTGCATAAAGTTTAGAGAAATTCCAACAAATGGGGATAATGCAATAGTTAGTATTTCATACTAAATCTATTTAAAAAGGGTAGTTAAGTTTAAACATGACGTTTATTAAATGTCATTTTAAATCAATAAGAAAAGTATTGAGTCGATGCTTTCCATATTATGCAAAATTTCACGCCATATATATATACATTTTTAGAATAATTCAATCCGTTTAAAATATGCTATGCGAAGGACGATCATTTTATAAGTTTCACTATCAATGATAGTTTGTTTAAATTTTCAAAGATTATACATTTTTGTTTTAACATGTAAGCTGTTACATAGTTATTTTTCTTAAATTTAACTTTCATCGATTAACTTCGTTTAAATAGTAAGTACTTATATGGTATAGAAAGATTAACCAAATCAAAAAAAGTTGCAGTATAGCAGTATTTTTAAGAATACAGCTTAAAACATTTAAAGGAATATTAAGAGGACACAATGCTTAAAAATCTTCAAATATCCAAATTTTAAATAATTAACTTAAAAGATAATGCAAACAGACATTTACATTTACAAAAATCCCTCCCGGCCCGGCCTACAGGCAGAGGTAGATTTCGAAGTTAAGTATACTAATTTCACCAACAAAAACTAAATCATTATTAGATATAAATCCACTTTAACAGTTTTATCTGTCTGCTTTCGACGAGTTTTTATTTCCTTTTTATAAAATAGCTGGTTTTATCAGAATCATGTTAAGGCGATATTAAAAAAAATATGATATATAACTTGAAAAAAATAACTTGATATATAAACAATTATTTTCTCAGTAAGACAATATTTTTCGTTTCTAACACAATCGCTTCGGGAAATTCCGTTCAAAATGCCCACTTTGACTTCATTTTTTGAAATATATTTTGCCTCTATAAAAAATCGATCATTACTATACATTATATAGTTTCTGAATAAGAGAATCTAGCAATTGGATGCGTTTGAGAGCAAAAATGAATTTAAAAACGAGTAAGAAAAAACTGTTTGGATTTGAATGCACTCTTAATAAGATGACTTTTTTCTTCAACCGCTATGTATTTTTAATTTGTTTTTGCTGTAAGAATTTTCCCTATCAAAAACTTGTCTATATAAATGTTGAAGACAATATTAAAAAGATATATGATAAATTCATGGAGATTTTATATCTTGTGAATTGACGGAGATATGAAATTTTTTCTTCTTCAAACCCCTTTTTTGTTTTCGTTTTTATTTTATTTTATTTTATTTTATTTTATTTTTTTTTTTTTTGCGGTACGAATTGGTCCTATCAAAAACTTGTGAACATAAAAGTTGTAGATAATATTAAGGAGATGTATAATAAAATTAATTGGATTCGATATCTTGAGAATTGACGAAGTAAGGAATTTTTTTCTCCCAAAAACCATATTTTTTGTGCCCTTTGAGCCTATTTTTAATTTTATCAAAAATCTGTGATGCATGAATTTTTGGCGCTATTTTTAGAAGTAATAAAAACTTTAAACTGATTCGATATGTACAAAAATTAAGACGTTATGGGGTTTTTTCGGTTTTCACAAAACCCCTCCGTATTTCCATCCCCTTGCTCGGCTTTTGCCCATTAACGAACTTAACCGAGATTTTATGCCCCTTGATTTTATGTATCAGTTTGGAAGAGATTTGTGTAGAATTGCTGAAGTTATCGTATCCAGAAGAAAGTGATAATACAATTGTTTCGGGAAATTCCGTTCAAAATGCCCACTTTGACATAATTTTTTGAAATATATTCTGCCTCTATCAAAAAATCGATCATTGCGGTACATTATATAGTTTCTGAATAAGTGAATCTACCAATTAAATGCGTTTGAGAGGAAAAATGAATTTAAAAATGAGTCAGAAAATAAGCAGTTTGGATTTGAGTGCATCCTTAATTCAATGATTTTTCCAACACAATCCGCATCGGGAAATTCGGTTCAAAATGCCCACTTAGCAGCATTTAAAAAAAATATATTCTGCCTCTATCAAGAAATTGACCATTACGGTACATTATATAATTTCTGAGTAAGAAAACGTACCAATTGGAAGCCTCTGAGAGCAAAAATGAATTGCAAAATGAGTCAGAAAATAAGCAGTTTGGATTTGAATACACCCTTACTTAGATGATTTTTTTCTTCAACCGCTATGTATTTTTAATTTGTTTTTGCTGTAAGAATTGGTCCTATCCATAACTTGTCTATATAGATGTTGTAGACAATATTAAGAAGATATATGATAAAGTCGTGGGGATTTTATATCTTTTGAATTTACGGAGTTAAGGATTTTTTACTTCTTCAAACCCCCTTTTTGTTTTCGTTTTTAATTTTTTTTTGCGGTACGAATTGGTCGTATCAAAAATTTGTGAATATAAAAGTTGTAGATAATATTAAGGAGATTTATAATAAAATTAATTGAAATTGATATCTTTAGAATTGACGAAGTTATGAATTTTTTTCTCCCGAAAACCCTATTTTTTGCGCCCCTTGAGCCCATTTTTAACTTTATCAAAAATCTGTGATGCATAAAATTTTGGCCCTATTTTAAGAAGTAATAAAAACTTTAAACTGATTTGATATGTACAAATATTAAGAAGTTATGGGGGGTTTTCGGTTTTCACAAAACCCTTCCCTATTTCCATCCCCTTGGTCCGATTTTGCCCATTAACGACCTTAACCGAGATTTTATGTATCAGTTTGGAAGAGATTGGTGCAGAATTACGAAAGTTATCGTGTCCAGAAGAAAGTGATATATATATATAGATAGATAGATAGATACATGTATATATATATATATATATATATATATATATATATATATATATATATAAAGTTTTTTACTGAGGGTGGTTTTGGGTTCTAGGGGTCATGATCGATGTAGATCTGCAAAAATTTTTCAGAAATTCCAACATAGGAACGATCCCAATAGGTAGTATTTCATACGAAATCTACCTAAAATGTATATATCTTTTAAATTTCACAATATATTAAACTTAAATAAGAGCTTTAAAATTTAAAATAAAGAATGCCTTACACAGACGTGTAAGTTTTTTTTTTTTTTTTTTTTTTTTTTTTTTTTTTTTTTTTTTTTAAATTCTGAAAATGATTTTTTTCAGATTTGATTGATTTTTTTAAAATATACATTTATTAATGTTAACTTATGTAAAAAAAAAAAAACCCTGAAGGCCAGGCCTACAGGCGAATGTAGATTACGAAATTAAGTATACTAATTTCACAAACAAAAACCAAATCATGATTAGAGATAAACCGACTTTAACAATTTTATCTGGCCGCTTTTGACGAGCTTTTATTTCATTTTTATATTAACTGGTTTTATCAGAATCATGTTAGGGCGGTATTCAAAAAAATACTTTTCCATGCTCAACAACTCGAAATTTTCTGGCATAACTCCAGATTCATTTTTAATAGGAAAAATATGAAACTTTTTGACGTTTTTTTGTGAAGAGATTTATAAGCGACCTGTGTTTTTAATTTTCGTTCAATTAATTAAAACTTGATATATAAACAATTATTTTCTCAGTAAGACAATATTTTTCGTTTCTAACGCAATCGCTTCGGGAAATTCCGTTCAAAATGCCCACTTTGACATCATTTTTTGAAATATATTCTGCCTCTGTCAAAAAATCGATCATTACGGTACATTATATAGTTTCTGAATAAGCGAATCTACCAATTGGATGCGTTTGAGAGCAAAAATGAATTTAAAAATGAGTCAGAAAATAAGCAGTTTGATTTGAATACTCCCTTAATACAATTATTTTTCCAACACAATCCGCTTCGGGAAATTCGGTTCAAAAGTCCCATTTTTACAGCATGTTTTAAAATATATTCTGCCTCTATCAAAAAATTGACCATTACGGTACATTATATAGTTTCTGAGTAAGAAAAGGTACCTTTGAGAGCAAAAATGAATTGTAAAATGAGTCAGAAAATAAGCAGTTTGGATTTGAATACACCCTTACTAAGATGATTTTTTTCTTCAACCGCTATGTATTTTTAATTTGTTTTAGCTGTAAGAATTGGTCCTATCCAAAACTTGTCTATATAGATGTTGTAGACAATATTAAGACAATATATGATAAATTCATGGGGATTTTATATCTTTTGAGTTGAGGGAGTTATGGATTTTTCTTCTTCAAACGCTCTTTTCGCTTTCGTTTTATTTTTATTTTATTTATTTTTTTTTTTTTTTTGCGGTACAAATTGGTCTTATCAAAAACTTGTGAATATAAAAGTTGTAGATAATGTTAAGGAGATTCATGATAAAATTAATTGGATTTGATATCTTGAGAATTGACGAAGTTATGATTTTTTTCTCCCAAAACCCTATTTTTGCGCCCCTTGAGCCCATTTTTAACTTTATCAAAAATCTGTCATACATACATTTTTGGCCCTTTTTTTAGAAGTAATAAAAACTTTAAACTGATTTGATATGTACAAAAATTAAGAAGTTATGGGGAGTTTTCGTTTTTCACAAAACCCCTCCATATTTCCATCCCTTTGGTCCGATTTTGCCCATTAACGAATCTGGCCGAGATTTTATGCCCCTTGATTTTATGTATCAGTTTGGAAGAGATTGGTGCAGAATTGTGGAAGTTATCATGTCCAGAAGAAAGTGATATATATACATATATATATATATATATATATATATATATATATATATATATATATATATATATATATATATATATACATATATATATATATATATATATATACATATATATATATATATAAAGTTTTTTACTGAGTGTGGTTTTGGGCTCTAGGGGTCATGATCGGTGTAGATCTGCAAAAAGTTTTCAGAAATTCCAATATAGGAACGACGCCAAAAGGTAGTATTTCATACGAAATCTACCTAAAAATAAAAACTGATTTATATTATCATTGATTGTTATGTTTTTAAGCTGGATTCGAAATTTATATAAGCTATCTGAAGCACGATTTTAGAAAATCTTGGGACCTGACAATTAGAAAAATTGCATAGTTATAAATTAAGCATTCAAGATAAATAAAACTATGCATGTCACAAATACATTTTGTATTGTACATAGGATGCATTGAAAATGTCCTTTATTTTCATATGGAACTTGAAAGGATGAAGCTAGAATTAGAGCACAAATGGCTACCTGTAAGCCAACCGTACAAATCGATTTAAACTTGTCAGTTAGACTGAAAACAGTTTCGGTAGTAGCAATGTTTGAAGGTTACTAACCATATTTTCTAACTTATTCGATACAGAGAAAAGAAAATATTAATAAAAAGTGTAATGTTTCCTCGAATCCGTATGTAATTATGTTTAACCATTTAACTACTAACGGTACTTATAAGTACCAGTAAAATAACTTGTTATAAATTTCATTTAATACATCGATTAGTTGTAATACAGATTAGAATGAGTTATAGATACATTTCTTTATCTTGTACAAAAAGCATTATTGGTTACACAAAACAAAAATATTTTTAAAAGCATATTTCTTTTTCCTTTGAATCTTTCCAGCTTTCTTGGAATTGGGAAGGGTTAGGTGATTTTTCAATTCGGAAATATTTCTATATTGCAATTGTAAGAACATTATATTTGTACATTTCCCAATTCTATAAAACACTCAGAAAAATATTTAAAATAATAGATTTTAGTGAGGTTATAAATATTGCACAAAATACCTAAAAATTCAAATTTAATTAATCCTTCTAAATCCATCAATCATTCTAAAATCCCTCCTAAATATACTAAATGATTATATCAATATTCTAATGTAGTTCAAACAATTCACGAAAAGTGCTCTAGAAGATAAAATTTTCATCAATTCATAATTCAGTACATAAAGGGTTAAAGTACGAAAAAAGTTTCACAGAAATCATGAATCATAAAATTTTTTAAATCATATCACCTGCTTAAATGTGTCAATAAAAGCTTGTGAAATGTAGCATTATAAGGCAAATGCATATTTGTAGTAAAACCAATACATGTAAACAGAGTAAAAGTTTTGGAAGCCACATGCAAGAAGGAGGCATTCCGTGCGCGTGTTTGTACGGGAGGGGGGGGGGGGGGAGTGGGTTGAATAGTTATGCATTTTATTGATCAATTTGAAGTATAACAATAAGAAGACAAAACTAAAAAAATATATTTTTTAAATTTATATTTTTAGGAAGTGGTGGTGGAGGACGCACTGCAGATTTGCGCGGGAGAAGGAATTAGGTAATTTCTTTTAAGAAAGGGGAAATATTAAAGAGAATACAGTGTGAAAAATTCTCATCCCTTTAAACTCAATTTTTTGTAAAAAAGGAAACTTATAATGCAATAAAAACTCGCCACTTCTTTCGTTCCAACATCCACTACTGAGCCACCCAAAATTATTATTATTATTTTTATTCACAGTTTAATGTCATTTAGAACATTGCAAGATTAAATATTAATCATATACTTATATAATATACTTAGAACATTATACTTAATTATATGTATTAAATAATATTTTCTTGAAAAGTTATAAATTATTTTTGGCTACATGATAGCGATTTGGGTTATTCTTATTCACCCCATATAAATTAAAAACTAAGAAAAAATAGATTATAACTATTTATATAATGAAATTATATGAATATAAACATCATATTAAACGTGGTATATACACACTAGCTGGATGTAATCTGCGAATTAAACAATTTCTTCCCCAAGCATTTCAATCGTTACGTCTTCTTCAAGTACTAAATTAAGTGTAATAAAATGGTTTTAGAAATTAGAGGAAGTAATAAAGACTTTTGACCCACATAATTACAGATTATTAAGCATTCACAAATATATTTAGTAAAATGTATAGGGAATAATTGTGTTACTTGAAAAAAAAAACTTTCTTTTTATATCGTGTCAGTATCGTGTGAAAGCTTTGGTTACGCTGAATTCAAAAATACATTTATTTTAATTTTAGGTATTATATTTTCAGAGATATCGTCGAAAATGTAATGCAAAAACATGTTACCCTGGCCACTTTATTTTCGAACCTACTGAAAGTAAAATTATGAAAAAATTAGAGGTAGTAGACGATATTTAAACCTTGCAGGAAAACTATAGCGATTACACTAGGTAACATGGTTTTTGGGGAAAAGGTCATTTTCCCGGTACACACAAATTTTGATTTGCGAGCTTCAGCAAAGGATTTCAGAAGCGCTGGAGGTACCTATTGTAGCAGAAGCATAAAAGCGTTGTTGATAATGATTTCGTCAGTAATTAGCCGAGATATTAACACTCAAAGATACAGATTGTTTGGACATGCATAATGACAGAGGAGACATACTCTATGTACCATCGGCTTTTGAAGCGTAGATAAAATACTTTTATTGATATATTTGTGCAATGCAGTTCCCAGTAGCAGTATAAAAGCAATATACGTCAAATTGTTAAAAAACAGACTAATTTAATTAGAATTACTCACATAAATGGCATGGAATTTGCGACTAGTTTGCATTAAGTGAATCTTTCAATACGCCTCTCATATCTTTGAAAGTTTGTTTAAAACACATCTCAAAAAATGCGGCAAGGAACAAGGCGGCGTCGCATTTGCGACCTCATTTCAACGCGCTTTTAGCACAATGCCAAGTTTAAACTTTGAGCGAGCGTTTTGTTTTAGCTACACTGAAAAAAGAAAATATTATTACTCTGAAGAATTTAGTATTATGAAATGTCAAATGAAATTTAAATGTGCACTACTTTTATTGTCAGTTCCGAATTAAGCTTCCTATAAAGAGATTAAATAAGAATAAAAAAAAAAGAGTTGTGCACAATAGAAATATTTGATAGTATTTAGGCTTCATATTTCTTCGAACTTTTATGGTATACCTATTCATACTTTTCTAGTACAGATATACAGCTATACCCAACCCTACTTTGTATAGTTCCTTACAAAGTCTTATTATTCTTTTAGGAACGATTTTTTTAATAATACACAGTTAATAATTCCTATTTTTATTGTACGAAACCCTCTAAGCGCAAGTAATACTAGCATTTGACCGTTTATTCTTCAATACAAAATAGTATTTTGTTTACGTTATGTGCAGTCATGGTAAAAATAGTAAACACCCCTACTAACTTTGCAACTAACTATAATAGTAAAAAGTTACCAGTACCAAACGATTGAAAATAAAGTTTATTTTTAAATAAGGTATGCAAAATTTGCTTACGTGGCCATCTACAAGTAAAATCCAGACCAATATTTTTTTGTTTTAATGTTAACATATATTTTAAATATTCCGTTCAAAATATGAATAGCAACGAAATTGAAAGTCATTTTGATGATAAGTGCCTTGCATTATGAATATTGAAAATTTAGAACTTCTAGTCTAAAATTACGTTTTCATACTTTCATTAATATCTCGTGAAATTATAATCCTAATGTGATAATTTTTATGTTGTTATAATTCTAAAAAACTCAAACATAAATACATTGAATTTGCATTTTTAAAAATGTATTATATTAATTATAAATTATGAACTTAATTTTCGAAAAACATATGAATTTGAACCTACATTTTTTTGTTAGAATTATTTTTATTATGTGTTACTGTATGCGAATGATAAATTTAAAATTTTCATTCTACGTAATTTTCGAACTGTGATCTAAA
Source organism: Maratus speciosus (assembly GCA_963932465.1). Taxonomy (NCBI): domain Eukaryota; kingdom Metazoa; phylum Arthropoda; class Arachnida; order Araneae; family Salticidae; genus Maratus; species Maratus speciosus. The sequence goes on from OZ010795.1 coordinate 373,539,510, forward strand.
AACTTCAAAATGATGGTTTAACCTTTTAAAGGAGGGGGGGGGGGTCATTTTTGGACCACCTAATTTTATTCCAAATTGCTTCATTGACACCACAGTATTAGAATGAAAATTTTCTTTTTATTAAGTACGTGAACAAAAACATTTACTTATTTTGGAATAAGTTTGTTTTTAAATGCTTGTGTCGCTCACTCATTTCAGCATTTTACGAAAAGACGTATCTTGCCCCTGACAGGGTTAAAGGGCCGTCTATGATGTGAAGAAACGCATAATTTGAAATATATATATATATATATATAACTCATTTTATCGAAACATTTCGACTGTTAATAGTCGAAACATATTATGCAAATGAAATGGCCATGTTAGCAAGAAATAATACATTATTAAAAGTGACATAGTCATTCTGTAGCATTTTAACAATCGAGTGCAGAACTGCAATTTGGATACAGTCCCTAAAATATGCTCATTTAAAAATATTAGTTTTCTCCGAAACTAGTCGTACGAATTTCGTGAAAATTTATTTTTAGAATAATTGAAGGTTGTAGAATTTATTTAAGTGGATTTTATTACTAATTGTTTGGTACCAGTAATTTTCTTCAGCAAAAATTTGTTGCAGAACTAGTAGAGGGTGTTTACTGTTTTTTTTTTTTTTTTTTTTTTTTTTTTTTTTTTTTTTTTTTACACGACTGTACATAACTTATGTAAAATAACATTTTATATACGTCAATGAACAAAGTTATTATGTGCAATGCTTTCTCTTCATTATGTTTCAATGTGAGCACACGACAATAATTCAAATAAAAATAGAATAAAATACTTTAAAAAAATTCTCGTTTAGTTATCTATTCTACATATTGTCATGATCGGATAACGTGAATTAATCTCCTGCATGTGCATTCATTAGTAGAATTACTGAAATATTAGGCACTATAAAAAAAAAGAAGGTGTTAACCATTTTCTAAGCACCAATCCTTGCCAATTGCTATTGGAACAAATAAAAGTTAAAAATAAAACCATTATATGTGCATATATTTATATATATTTGTAAATAGCACATATTGGTTGTCCATACGATTGCTAGTTAATTGTTGTACCACATTGGCCCACAGAATGAAAGAACCTTTTTGCCGTATTTCTGGCTAACGAACTAGATGCTAAATAAGTATAATGTGTTTTAGAACCGTTATCTATCCAAAATTCCCCTCATATACTCTTAGTAAAGGGTTCTCTTGATTGCCAATTCAGAATGATTTCCCCAAACTGCAAACGATGGGTCAACAATTTGTGCCACTTGGGTTAAATTTATAATAAATGGCTAGTATTTTTCGGTAAAGTAGAAAAAATATAAAAAATACAGAATATCTTCATAGTGAGTATTCGTTCATTCGTATTTCTAAAAGATATTTTATTTAATTAATAATGTTTAGTTTATATTGTTTAAGTGTGACAAAAATGTCATTTATTTTATTAAAAATTTCTTTTATTTAAAAATAACTTTCTTTGATCCCACCATTAAACTAGATACAGTATTGCAGCCTTTTAATAAAACTACTGAAACATTTGAATATGGACATGCTTAATAAACAAATACATAAAAATGAAAATGTGACACTTAATTTTGTTTGAATATTTTCTAATTTAAAGTAACATAAAAATGAATATTAATGTTTATTTTTTTTTTCTTTTTAAAAAAGGAACTAATAAAATACTTTACAAATTAAATCTTAATTGTAGCGATATAAAACTTCATAGTTCGCAAAATTTATATCTGCTGTTTGTGAAAGAATTCCACACGAATTCGTTGTTTTCAACTGAGATTGAAAACAGAGACATTTAATGAAATAGGTGTTTTTATTTGTGTTCAGACACCCTGTGAAATTTTGTTTTTCGATAACAGTAAAAGTAATTAAAAATTGTTCAAGGATTTTTCATATCAGTTATACAACTTTAATTAAGGTAATACTAGTTTAAATTCGATGAAAAAGAGATAACTGCGTCATCATGGAAAAGAAACTAATTAAAATTAAATATGTTCTTCTTAAATATTTTTCGAAAGGCATTTTTCAACACTTCATCTGTAAAATCAGCGATGGAATACTTTAATAAGTGTATTATGGAAGTACACTGTTTTAATTTTATGCAATGCGAATACTTTACAAATTAAGTCTTTATTGTAGCCAAATAAAATATCATAGTCCGTAACATTTAAATGGTTTTGTGATCTAATTCCACTTTGAAAATGGAGGCATTTAATGAGGTAGTTTTTTTTTTTTTTTTTTTTTTTTTTTTTTTTTTTTTTTTTTTTTTTTTTTACCTGAGTTCAAAGAGCCTGTGAAATTTTGTTTTTCCATAACACTAAAGTAATTAAAAATTGATGAAGATTTTTCATGTCAGTTACAGAATATTAATTAAGGTAATACCAGTTTAAATTCGAAAAAAAAGAGATAGCAATGCCATCATGCAAGGAAACTAATAACAATAAAACAGGTTAATAAATATATTTCTAAACTTATTTTCAACACTTCATCTAAAAAATCAGCAGTGAAATATTGAAATAAGTGTATTTCTTAAGTACACTACACTGTAAAAAAATCTGTAAATCTACAAAACTAGTTTTTGTAAAACTACAGAAATCTGCATGTTTACTAGAATTTTATCTGTAACCGGGTATAATATTTACCACTCGCATAGTTCAAATACATGAAAAATCTTAGTTTAACCTATCAGCCAATGAGAAAAGACTTCAATGGTGACGTAATGACTATTCACGCAGCTACAGAGGTGTTCAAGGAATCCATCTTGATTATGATTTCAAATTAGGATGTAAGTAAATATTTCTTCTTTATGAGTTAAGTTTTGTTATATTTCCATTCTACTTGATTCCTAATATGTAAAAATGAACTACACAGTAAGACTGTTTGATTTCGAATTATAATGTTACATGATTTTAGCAGGCATTAATGCGTAATCTTCCCATTATTTTTTTGTTAAATATTTCTTTCAGTCAAATGACTATTCTTTACATCAGTGTTTATTACATGCGTGCAATTTCTAATATTTTATGTAATAAACCAATTTTATTGCAATATGGCTAGCAGATTAGATATTTTATTTTTAATTAGTGATGCAATGAATAGTACTTCCCCCTTTGACTGATAATGAAGGCCAAATATTCCACTATTCTCAGAGGTGCCAAGTTCGCACTAATCTTCCGTAATGCGTGGATTAGTTTAACCCAGTTTAACAACGTTTCGAACCAGAAAAGTTATTTGATGAACCTTTATTTACTTAATTCCAGTTTTCTAAGTGTAACTTATTTAATTTCATCACTGAAAAAAATTTCTGGTGCGAAATGTATTAAACCAGGGTTAAATTAACTCGCATATTACGGAGGATTAGTGGCAACTTGGCACCTATGTATTCTTCCGCAGAATACTTAAAATGTATACCAAAATTATCTTTCTTAATATTAGAGTCGTGCCAAGTAATCGGTATTTATTGTACTAGATTCCGGCATCGGGTCGGGTTACTTTACTTTTTTGGTTCGGATCGGATCGGTTGGGGTTTTGAATCCTGTGTGTCGGGTTCGGCTTGACTGATTTTTCAAAAGAATGTCCAAAATATTTTTTTCAGGATAAGAATCTAGGTATAGGGCAGATATGCCAGTAATGGACAAACTTCAAAATTTTTTGTTTATATAAAAAAAATTAAACAATATTTTTTTTTCATAACCCCCCCTTCGCGCTTACATGTTTTATAATCTGTGTTATTGTTGATACTCTTAATAAATCCAATTAGTAAGCAAAAAGTGATCCTTTGAAGTTCCACTGTTTTTCATTTATGTTGGAGAACATGCAAATTGCTGGTTTAACTTAATAAATTTATATATTCTTTTACTTTCCTGCAAAATTTGTTTTTGTTTTGGTTGTAATAAAAATTTTTGAATATGATCATTCTAGACATTTCATCAATCGCACACTAGATGAAGCAATGGTAGCCCAATCTTCAGTTGAAAAAAGTTGGATAAGATTTCAATTGTGTAAAGTAAAAGATTATTTCAAGAATGAGAAGTGATTTTGCTTCATATACTTTTTATACTTTCTGAATATTAATGACTTGTTTATGCATAGATGCAATAGTTTCCCTATTTATGGAACATTATACTGTATATTATCCATAATATAAACTAAGCCTTCAAGCATGGGTCTAAGCATGGATTAAAAACTAGGCATGGGACAAATTTTGAAAGTTGCAATTTCTTTAATTATAAAATTGTTTCTGAAATTATGTTTCTATATTGTTCAAGGATATTAGAAAGTATTTCCTTTTGTATTCTATAAACTGAAATATTGTTTTTGTGTCAAACAAAGTTCATTTTCTTATTTTGTAAAAAGTGTCCCATTCCTCCACACTCTCCTATGCTTCTAACTCTGAATATTGGGCACTTCTCAATTTACACACATGTATCATGCGTATGTGTGTTAAAACTATCAGAAATATTATAAGAATAAATGGTTCTTAACTGTGCCGTAAATAAAAAGAATTTATCACATTTCTTATATACCTTTTATTTCTTAATCTTTAACTGATGTTACCGGTCTCTCGGATCGTGGCTTTTTTTAATTTTTATAGTTTAACTTGTAATTTTCAGTTTAATTACAAACACTACCGAAATTTTGTTCCGTTTGGAACTTTAGTACTATCACCAGAGACTTTTGAATAGGTGAATTTTAATTATAACAGTCCTGTACAAAAAGTTTAGTAGAAAAACACCATCCTATGAGTTAATCGTACCTTTTATTCACCTTTCGATAAAGCGGTCTCACAGACCACTTCACACAAGTTATGTGACAATTTCTGTGACATCTGTTAAAGGTTCAGCAATAAATTGAATAATAACTCATTCATATTAAAATATGTATTTATTTTATCTGAAAAATTGTTCTGCTCAAACTTTTTGTGAAATTCTTAACAAGATTTGGAAAAAACCTAAATATAAACATCTGCATTTTAATTTTACGCGAGGTTCTGAGCGATAAAATGCTGAGTTTTTACTTTCTCATGCAGAGAGAGATATAGGGTAGGGGGGGGGTAAAGATATGAACGGGGCAAAAATACGCACTGGCTGATTTCATAGCAACATTTCGGCTATCATGACCAATAGGTGGCAGCTTGGTTTTAAGTGTACTAGTCATTTGTTTAAACCTTAGATAAAAATAGCAATTTGTGGTAAGAAAATGAGGTAAGTATAAATTTTCGCATTTTGATCTAATATTTTTAAAATTTCACATTATTCTTTAGCTGACAATCTCTGGAATTTTTACAAATCCAAAAATTCAGTGGCGATCAAAAGCTTTTTGGCTTCTAAATGTCATAGTTTACCTCGATCACATTTGTTTATACTTTTACGTAGCCGGGTAAGCAAAATACTGCAGAATAGGGTAAAAATACGCATCCGTCTTGAGACAAAGATACGCACATGTTTAAGATACGGGTCTTTGCCCTATCGTTTTAGCTAGATGTAAAGCTTTTCACAATTTCTAAATTTGTATTATATAAAATATAATAGCTACTTAACTAATATAAGTTAGTAAACTACATTTTCCTTTTTCTAGTTAAGTTTTTTCTTTTTCTTATATAGAACGTAGGTATCTACCTACCTACCTACTTTTAAAAATCAGTATTCTTGTTTCATGAATCGCTTTTGTTTTAAACCTTAATCCTTAACTCCTGTTAACGGTCTCACCGACCGCTGCAATATGCAGTTTTCACAGTGTAACTTGTAATTTTCAGTTTAAGAATTAATGTTAGTTTTTTATCTGTTTGGTAAACTAGAAGTATAGCTGAAGACTTCTGAATGTGGGAAATTTTACTATAATAGACCTTTACATAAAGTTTAGCGCAGAAACCGCCTCTTATGAGTCAGTCAAACATTTTATTCAATCTATGACTAAGCGGTTTCGGAGACCACTTACAGCATTTATGAAAAAAATTTTGTCACAACAGTTAGAGGTTAACTGCTATTTGCGATCTCACAGACCGCTGTTTTTTTCCTGGTCTAGTTTACAATTTTCAGTTTAAATACTATCGAAATGTACTAATGCTTTTACATTACTCATTCATTTTAATGAAAATGGGGCAAAAGCCGGCCGTAATGGGGCAAAAATACGCACTGCGTATCTTTGCCTTAACAGTGCGTACTTTTAGCCCAACCAATGGGGCAAAGATACGGAGAGCAATGTTTTTAAAAATTACAATTTCTCACGGAATTATAATTTGACATAATGTCGTTTGATAGTGGAACGTGCCTAAGGTTTTAATACAACATTTTAATCAGTCGTCACATAAGTTTAGATCAATGTATTCGTTAAGAATCAAAATTAATAAGTGCGTAACTTTATTCCCCACCTACCCTACATCACTTAAGTGTGTCATGTGATTGTGATGTTGAGGACAACTTGTCACCAAGCGCCATTGAGATCAACCATGATGGTGAATATCGATGGCGCATAACAAGCTGTCCTTACTTCAAATACTTGTGGGAATGATACCCACATATGTTTGAAAATTAAATTATATACATTTGTCCATTTTCCTACATAAAACATAAATTGTTATTAGAGATGTAATTGTAGATTACATTTCATAATATCAATAAAACATGATTTACTTTCCTTTTATTTCGGGTTCGGGTTGAAATAAATCTGGGTTGAGTTGCAGATTGCGGAAAATTATTTTGGCTGATTCTGGTCAGGTTGCGGATCGAAGAAATATTTTTAGCGGGTTCGGGTCGAGTTGCGGGTTGACTTAAGTATAACATTCGGTTTTGTGTCGGGTGCAACTTTACCCGTGCAGGACAACTCTGTAGTCGGCTAATTTTCAATATATCAGGATTCGTACGGTTCTTAAAAGTACTTGCATTTTTCAAAAGGATTTTTTGTGCTTGAAAGTGCTTATTTACATACAAAATTTTTTAAAAGCCCTTAAACGTGCTTTACTATCATATTATTTCTTAATCGGCGGTGGAACACTTTTGCCTTTCTTTTCATTTCTGATTTTAGAAAAACCCGCCATTGCTAAAGTTTCTTCTGAAATTTCACCCCCCCCCCTTTTTTGCTCCCTTTTCCACAATACCAAAGTTTAAACTGTTTAAAACTTTTTTTAAGTTTTAACCGATGTTACCGTTCTCACAGACCGCTTTTTTTAATTCTGATAGTTTAACTTGCAAATTTCAGTTTATCTACAAATACTACTGAAATTTTGTTTCGTTTGAAACTTTAGTACTAATACCAGAGACTTTTGAATAGGTGAATTTTTATTATAACACTCCTGTGCAAAATGTTTAGTACAAAAACAACATCCTATGAGTTTATCGCGGCTTTGATTCATCTTTCGATGGAGCGGTCTCACAGTTATGTGACAATTTCTGTGGTATCAGTTAAAGGTTACAAAAATTGCTCTATTCTATTTGTTACTTTATAGTGAATAAATAATCAGTCCTAAATTTCATTAATTATTCATTCCATCATATTCATTTCATTAAACTGTTATCTGAATTTCGTTTTTCGAATGAACGTTTTTTTTGTTCCTGCACCTCCTTTAGGAGTATTGGCAGCGACATAAAATGTTACCTATTTTGAAGCAAGGGTTATTACCATCATTTTGCCACCATTATTTTTTATATCGGTTTGGTACTTCTTGAGATTGCGTAAAAATCGCCATTTAGAACGTTTTTAGAATGCTTTTTGCGCATTTCCCCCCCTTTTTAATTTCGATTTTTTAAAGAAATGTCCTTAGAGAACATTAGTATCTTATAAGTAACTATCATTCCAAATTTCATGTTTCTAGGCCCTTCAGTAACACAAATATCGCATTTTTAGAACGTCTCTTGCTCCCGCACCCCCTTTTGGCCGGTGGCACGGACATAAGATATAGCCTATGTTCTAAGTTGGACTAACACCATCATTTTGATACCATAACTTTTAGAATCGGTTCGGTAGTTCCAGAGCTTACCTCCTACAAATAAACAATTTTTACCTCTTTATAATAGTAGTATAGATTTTAATTTATTGAGGTATTATTTGAGGATTTTTAATTATTTTAGGCTTTATTTTGGATATTTTCCGAATTATGGCTTAACCTCTTGATTACAGATTATAGCCCAGTTGTAGTAAAAGGGAAAAAGGCCAAATTCGGAATTAAATACGGGAAAGCTGGAAATTGTTTTAATCCCTTCGACATAGGTCAGAAATAAACGTATTAAGTTTCCCCGTCCTACCTGCCGCTACGAACAAATAGATAATTTAAAAAGTGCATTATTTCATGATTTTTAGCATATTTCAAAAATAATTTGTAAATGATGGGAAATATTGTTTATGATCTCTGATATTGTATTTGAATTATGCGTCGTATTTAATTTGACATATATAGTGAATAACAGTGCGTATGCATCATATTTAAGGAGGTCGAAAATAGTGGGGAGGACCGAGGGAACAAATGAGTGTACAGGTTCCTTGTCGCTAGAGGAATTATAGGTCAACCAATAGCACGGTATTTAAACTTCGATATTTTACGAAACGGACTAAGATGGTTTTAATAAAAATTATTTTCGACTAGTATACGAGCATCTTAAGTTAAATTCATAAAATTTTAAAACCTTCGAAATATTGAAAAGTATTATCTTTACGTTTTTTTTTTTTTTTTTAAACTAAGGTTTAAGGTTGACGACATGAGTTGGAAAATGGCATGTAAAACGGCTGTCAATTATGTACCTCTTTCTCGATTACTACTAAATTATGATCCTCAAAATATACAAAATGAAGCATTAACATAATTATAGAAATATCGCGAGGGCCTCAACAATTTAAAGAAAATACATGTATGTGATAAACGGAGGCAGGGTGGATAGATAACTCTGTCTCTCTCTTGATTAGCGATTAAGGCAAAATTTTGAAATAGAATTGCGACCTTAATGTTCAGCAAAAATATTAATGTGGGTACTCATTTTATGAAAAATTTCAAATTCTACGACATTTGTATTGACAATGTATTTGAAAGAATTAATTGTTCTGAGATATTGTTAAGATAATTTAAAAACTGTTTTTCGACTATAAATATGTACATATTTTCTAATGTTCACCTAGTACGAGGGATAAAACATAGTACTTTCATTTTAGACCTAAACGGCAGGGATGAAAGCAATTTCCAGTTTCCCACCCACATAATTGTGAGTTACATCCCCCGATCACGGGGCTTTGAAATAGAATTGTGACATTGTTCAACAAAAATATTAAATGTAGTTCTAATTTTACTCGGACTTTTAATCTGACGACGAGCGTAACATGAAAATTGCAAAACCTAAATTTAATTTCAGATTTCAAAGTACTGTCATTTGCAAAATAACGTCAGCGTTACGCACAGATATGTTTGTCCTTTATAATACACATAGATATAGATTTTATTTTCATATCAAAATCTTAGTGCTTTTTTCTTTTCAAACTAATTTTTATTACCCTTGAATCCGTTTATCTCTGAACCAAATCAATACTCGATCATTTCAAAGCTACTGTATAAAATTAAGTGTATATTTTTAATTAATATATACGTAATGTGAGTCGTATAGTAAAATGCGCAGAAAAACAGAAAAGTGACTTCGGACAATGAATTTTTTTTAAAGATTAATTTTTGTATTTTTTTAAATGTTTTGCAGTATTTCAAAGAGAATTGAACGTATATGCTTTTTGGTATTGTTATTATTATTTGGTATTAATATTCTGCATAGTTTGATTTTTGGAGTCTTATGTGTAATTTTGAAATATGCCTGGAAAGGGAAGGCGGAGGAACAAGGAACTTCCAGTATTTTAAATTCTTAAAAAAAAAATTGCCATTATGATCCAGACTCTTTGAAATTTTTAGAAATTAAAAACATAATGTTTTCGTAGCCAGTGTGAAAAAATATTAATATTTAGTGGAAAAAGGCTGCTAAGAAGATTTTTAGCACGATGTAACACTCAGGTTTTTGCTAATTTTGTCGAAGTTTTTGCACAGTTTATTTAGTAAAAAATATTTCTATTCGTCCGAATGTTTCGAAATTTTCGTAGGTAAATGTAAATCTGGCCTGCTGAGTTGCTCTAAAGAGATTGTGTTAAAATATGGACGTTTAGTTAGTTTTAGGGTAGAAAAAATATAGTCTTTGTGAGGCGCGAAGTGACCTACGTTCACCAATGTATTTGCAAGAGTTAAAATTCATGTTTTTAAAAATCAACTGCATCATCAGTTAGAAGATTTTAACTTTTAGAGCATATATATATATATATATATATATATATATATATATTTTATTATTATTTTATTTTACTTTATTTATTTTTTTTACCGTACTTCTAAAATATAATTCTGGAATAAATTGCTACACGTTTTCGGAAAACTTTTTTAGATTTTTTTTTTTCAAAAGTTTAACTGTTAGGTGGGGATAATATCGTAAATTTAATATCCTAATATTTCAACGTGTTAATATTGATGATATATCACGATAACTAGCGTAAAGTGTATGCGAATAGAAAAAATGCTTATTTTAAAAGGTAAATGGAATGTTACCAAATACATTTAGTAGAAACAGATGTAGAAAGGAGCTAATAAATGTTTCATGCTATTTTCTCCTACAAAATCCTTTAAATATATACATAGGGAAGGTGGGGCAAAATCGGGTACCATAAAAGTTTGTTAGTCTCAAAGGCTGTGAAATGGGAAAACAAACTTTGAACACTGTTTTTAATGCAAAATGAGTCCTTGAATATAATAAAACATATTTATTTAAAAAATATATACATATAATTATTTATATAAAAAATAGCTATTTTCACACGTATGCAAAAATCAGGTTTTACCTCGTTGGTTGAGTAAAACCGGGTATCCATTTAAAACTACTGGAACACTCATTTTGGTCAAAATGTCTTGCTTAATATAGTAAAAACTACATTTTTATTATTTATAACAAAACGAAATTGCACATGTGTTCTTCCATGTGTAAAAAAAAAAAATCCCTGTCGGCTCGGGCCTACAGGTGGAGGTAGATTTCGAAGTTAAGTACTAAATTCACCAACAAAACTTAAATCAAGATTAGAGAAAAACCAAGTTCCTTCACTAAGAATGAGCTCTAGGGAGCTAAACTTTTTGTGAAAATCCTAATATGCACGAATACACACACGCATGTATATGGAATAGGTTTAAAAATGACTAAAGCAAATTCAGAGAACCTCAAAGTGTTAAAATATGCTAATATTTCCATAGTCGGGTATTTATCATGTTTTAATACGTTTTTTAAATTTACATGACGTTACATATTCACCTGCTGAGGTCCATTATATTTCCAATACGACGCATTTTATTATTATTATTATTATTATTCGTCCAACTATTTATTTCATTTTGAGTTTTCATGCGAAAATCTTGCTCTAGAAAACTTATGGCGTAATATTCAATTTGTTTTCAATTCGTCAAACTGCTTATTTAATTTAATTTTTCACGTGAAAATATTGCAATAGGAAAGCAATTGTTGCGGTGAGAATTCTATTGCTTTTTTTTTAAATTGTTGGCAACTGCTATAACGAAAAATATTTATTTTTTTCTTTCATTGTTGTGCAAGAGCTGGTTTTATCAGAATCGTGTTAAGACGGTATTCAAAATTTTTAACCCTCCCCATTTCCATTCCCTTAGGCCGATTTTGCCCATTTTCAATCCCCGCAAGGATATTAGCCATCTCAAAGTTGTTGGCGAGTTTGAAGACGATCCGTGCATAATTGCGACTTTTATCGTGCGGACAAAATTTAGTACATACATACATATATAAATTTTTTAGGTGGGTGTGGTTTCGGGTTCCTGGGGTCATATAATGAAAAGTTATAAAGGAATTTTTCAAAAGTCGCACCATGGTAATGACTGCAATAGGTAGTATTTCTTACTAAATCTACCTAAAAAATAAATAAGTGGCAAATTTTCTACGTTGTATAGGCATGCTTACTTTACACTGTACGTTTTAGAGTTCCTTTAGCTTCAAAAATCACAGATGAATTTGTCATCATATTCTTCTGCATTACTGCATGCTTCGTGTGCCTATCCGTGGCATTTGGATTTAGAATTTGTATAAAGTTCATAGCAAATATACAGGTTTCATTATCCTCTTCTTCTGAAGATGTGTCCGCAGTCTTTTCTGGTTTATTTTTTATTTTTTATAGAATTTTCTTTTTTTCGTCTTGCAGTTTGTTTGGCTTATTTCTCCTTAATACCTGTTTTGATCTGTAATTTATAGGGAGAAGAAATCAAAATAAGTTTTCCCTTTCTTTTCTCAATTCTGAAGCCTTCCTTAGTAGGGGATAATAACATTTTAGGCGAAATTGGAAATTCAGATTGCTGGGCTACGTAGTCTGAAGATGTCGAATGGATAATTTTACTAATATATTCTGTAGACGTAACATTTTGAATAGGTGATGACGTCTGTGATTGTGATGTTAACTGCTGCATCTGGGAGCACCTCGACGTGAAAGACGCTGGATGTTGTCAACTCGTTTATGTTCGGAAGATTGAGCTCCATTATTCTGTGATGTTTCAGAAAAAAATATTTCTGCAACTATGCCAACCTGTGGCTGCATAGACCTAAGTGTGTTATCATGACTTTCGTGGATTTCTCTGTCACTTCCGAAGGAGCAAAAAGATGGTCTGGAAGAACATTGTTGTTGTAGGGAAAAATCAATGTTTTCTCGAACCTTCTGATTGAAGTATTTACAATTTCTGCTCTCGAAAATGCAGCTTTAAATAATTTACCAATTTGGTTAATTGTTACAGATCGCGCAGGCTGTAAAATAACCACTGCCTCATCTCTTGCCCTTAGTATGAGCTTAAAGGCACATGAATGATGCATCAAATGGCTGAAATCGATGCGTTAAGGAAAGAAGCATATATAAATACATTGCTTTCTCTTACTAGATTAACTGGATTCTTTTAGTATGACTTGAACACCTATTAACGATTTAAAGAACAGGTTTTTCAGGACAAGGATTGGAAAAATTTATACATTTTTTAAACTAATAAAATAAAGACTTCTTTCGTAATACATCCACTCCTATTATATACAGCAAATGAGTCTGGGAAAGTATCATCCATCAAGAGAAAGTTTTTTCTTGCCTGTTTAATATTTGAGAAAAAAATCTTGTTATAGATTATGTTGCCTAGTTATATAGGATTGAGATTTTATAGATTATTTGTCAATTTGGGCAGATTATTTTATTATAGAGAAACAAGTCACGAAATATATTTGCATTTTAAGTAGACCTATAACACAAGTTATTACACCTCAGATTAGAAAGTTATTTATTAAAATGTAACATGCATAATATAAAATTATGCCTTAATTAGTACCATTATTTTGTTCATTAATAATTGCAAATTATTTAATTTCATAAATGTAAGTTAAAAATTAGACCCACTTTTTAATATAAAACAAAATCAAAATTATTTTTCATTGTAACTAGATAGATTTAGAATTATATTTTAATTTAACAGCATTGAGAATGCAATTTAAAGTTCCATGCTAATTTATTAAGTATACAAAAAAAACATTCTATGAGTGTCGGACAAAACCGGGTATACTCAGTTTTCAGTAGTCTTAAGTACCCGGTTTTACCCCAACTTGACACAGAGTTTAAAACATGGCGTCACTACTCTTAATCTATAGTAAAAGATCAGTAAATATTTTAAAATATTATCAGGAAAGGAAAGAATTAGATGTAGTACTCGGGAATATTTAATATGCTGAAAAAAAGTGTTTATACGCGTAAAATCTAGAATCAAATAAAACAATTTTTTAAGAGTAATTGAAACTAAATCCTTCACACGAAAAAGAACCGCACACAGTAACGTTCCAATCAGCTATAAATGCCATAATGGTTGCCGACAAGTAATTTCTCGTGTTGGCTGATAGACAGAAGTACAACTGAAGGATGGATCTGCTCTACCCGGTTTTACCCGCCTACCCTGTTTTGTACAACTCAACCATATATATATACAAAATAAAAATATTTTTAAACAAGAACGTAAAATAATCAAGCTTCAACGACAGATTATAATTTTCCAACACATTCAGAATTACGGAAAAAAAAAAAAAAAAAAAAAAAAAATCAACGTTTAATAAGCTTAAATATGATGGCTAAGTAATCAAATTAATTTTCAAATGTGTTACGTGTTTTGTAAAGTTCAGAAATTATTATCAGTCATCGGAAAAATGTCCGAATTCCTTTGTGCAACGCTATATATGATCTATCTATAGATTTGAATATATACTAAATAGTATGCTAAACAATAGTTCAGTTAAGAAACGCATTTGCAGAGTTGAAAATTCCCCTTCAACATATTTCGTCAATAAACGGAAATGTATGCATCTTTTTTGCAGCCGTGTATATGATTTACCGATTTTATACATACGAAGTAACTAAATTAGTTAAATTTAAAAAAAAAAAAAAAAAAAAAAAAAAAACTCGTACCACAACAGATAACGAACTTCCAGCAATTATTTATTTATACAGTACTATAAGCGAATCCTTTTGTGTCCCCCCATAAATAAACGATGAATGCTATGCCCATCATGTTCTATACTAAGCATCTTTTTGTACGCCTCAGTTATATGTACCAATTTCTATATGTTTGAAATAGTGTAATATCATTCCAATATACTACAAATGATTTTTCCCTATTGACCATTGAAATAGACCATAGAAAATTTGTGATTTTAATCAATGATTTTTTTAAAGAAATCAGTTGATTAAAATCGTTAACACCCTATTGCAGCCAAATGGCAAGCATTAGTTTTTGTTAATCACGATTGATTGACGAATTTTTTCCCTCAACCAACTGACGCTTTTTGCAATATTTTTCCACATTTGATTTAAGAATTTCATATTTTCTTTCTACCTAACAATTGGAGAATTTTGCAGCTTTTTCTTACAAACTTCCTTTGCAGTTATCCAAAATTTTCAGGATAATAAAATGTAAAATTATAACTAAAAATTAAATAAACAGAACATAAAGAAAAATTATATAATTATTAATTTAGATATTTTATTTCCAATATTTCAATTGACTAAGGTTTAATGCAGTTTTATTTATAAAAAAAAAAAAAAAAAAAAAAATGTGTGATTTGTGTTTAGTAGCCATTTTCTCTGGGACGGGAAAATTCAAGTTTACCTGTGACCCTGTGAGAGAGGGGGGGTGGGGGGGAGTTACTGTTCCTGTTGCCCACTAAAATTTTCAAATTAATGGTCCAAATGAATTTTGTTCTCGTACCAGCGGACCACCAATGATTTCGAACACTGATTGATTTTTCAAATGCTGAAGATTTCCTTGTAAAAGAGATTTGAATTGATATACTGTTTAATTTTTTGATTATTTTCCCTGGTTGAAATTTGCACAAGAAACAATTTTATGTCTTAAAATATTTGATCTTTCATTTAAAACAGGTGGAGAAATTAACCTGATGCTTGGATCTATTCCATTTTATCTGACTTGAAATCCTGATTCCGAACATACTAGGATTCAAGAATTCATTATATTTGATGACCTGAATGGTCAGAGAGGGTGCAAAACCTTCCTAAAACTGTCTGAGAGAAAGTCTATGTAAAATGATATTATATTACAGTAAATATTAGTCTGACATACTATACATATAATTTAATGATTATATAATTTGTATTTTCAATAAATGGAGCGGCACACCGCAAACCAACTTAAACGTGTAGCTATTTAATTGTGTCTGTAACCATTTCTTTTTTCAGCTATTGCAAAGCTTCTGTTGGTGAATATTTTTCTTTTCTACGAGTATTGTTAAAAAATAAATAAATCTTCGTCATAGATTATCATTTCCAAATACTGAAAAAATACATATATAAGTAACAATAATTAGTCGCCTAGTGGCGACACTGCTGTTATTGAATTATCCCTTCAAAGTAAGTATTTAATATACTATAGAAATACATTGTGTATTTAAAAAAAGCTTTAAAGTTTAAAGTAATACTTTTGTATTAGCTGATATTAGAGGTTAAATGGATTCTGATATTTTACATGCCTTTTTTATGCAGATTATTTCAGTGCTTACGCATATACTTTGATTATGTATCCGTTATGTATGTGCTTTACTTATTAAAGATTGTTATATTCGTTATTGAATGTTAAACAGAAACAAATGCTGAATTTTTTTGTTATTGCTTTATATTCAAATCGATTAATTTTGCATAATTGAGCTGTGTTGCATTGTAAATTTTAATTTTTTTTTTTTTTTTTTTTTTTGTGTGTGTGTGTGTGTAAAGAAGGTAAAAATTTGAAAACTGTGTATAATATAAAAATTTCAGCATCTATAGATTCACATCAATTAAAGGAAAAAAAACAGATCATGAAAGTAGCAGCTAAGTGCATTATGGAAAAAAACCTTTTCAAACTCGTGCAAAAATTAATGTTGGTTGAAGAAATTCATTCAGCCATTGTTTAAATTAAAATAATAATAAAAACAGGGTATGTTTTTAAATATTTTCTTTGTGAATAAGCAAACACTAAATGGACTATAAGTGTAACTGAGTGCGGAGAAATATTCCAAAATGTACAAGGACACAATAGTAATATTTGTGGGGGAAAAATGAATTATTTTGTGAAATTAGATCAAACTGGTTTATATTTGTTTTTTAAATATATTTCAAAGACAAGAGAATCAATAATTAAAACTTTAATAATTTTCGGTTTAATGAAAAAAAGGCTTTCCTACTGCAAGATAATCTCGCATACTCTGAAATTTTGATTATTATTACACTATAAAATAACAAATTGAAAACCAAAGTGAGGGGAAAAAAGAAAGCTACAATCCGGTGTAACCTTTCCCCATAAAGATGAGAGAAAATCTTGAATCGTGGTTCAAACATTTAGAAAAAAATTGGAATATAGAAAACCTTGAATAATGGTTAAACCTTTCACCAGAAAATTGGATTTAAAAAACAATCCTGATTCGTGGTTCAACCTTTTACCAGAAAATTGGATTTAAAATAATTAAATTATGGTTCAACCTTTTACTAGAAAATTGGATTTATAAAAAACCGGAATCATGTTTTAACATTTCACTAATATAAGGGTATTTGTGAAAGCACCAATAAACTGGTGAAACTTACCACCAATATCTTGGTTGCAGTTAAATTTCAGCTACTTTTCACCATTTTCTTGGTCAAACATCACACTTTATTTTTAACAGTGTATCGATAACATTTTTTTTTTTAAATTTAGGCATACTTTATAAACTCAGCAATGATACTTTGCTTTCACGATTGTTTCTATTCGCTTTTTTAATTTAATTAAAAACCGTAAGATCTGCTTCTGCTTATCTGCTCATTTACTGCGGTTGTTATAATGCCCATTTAATATCGAAATGATTTTGTACCTATTTGAATATCTACAGTAAAGCTTCAGTCAGTTTTCTAATGCATAACGTACAAATATTTCTGACAATTGCTGTGGTAATACTGAAAAACACGTCAGGCGATATTACTTATTTTTCATCGAAATATTTTGATTAATGAGGAAAATTCCACTCTAGATATCTAAAACTGTAAAACTTCAACTCCATATTGAAAGAATATTATAACAATAACTCTAAATAATATAAGTATTAGCATACAAAAACAATTACGTAAAATATTTTTGGAATACTGCTGAAAAACTATTAGTGATCTACTGCAAAAATTTTTTACAGTTGCAAATACCTTTTGATGAGTGTAAATAAGATATTTTAGACAGAACAGAAAGAAATCATTAGCAACTTTACTGCAATATCTGTTGCACGGTTACAAAAAACTTTCTGGCGAGAATACAAAAACTGTTTTAGATACAATACTAAAAAAAATCATTGGTAATTTTTCTGACGGTACTTTAATAAAGTTACCGAAAATTTTTTTCTAAAATATATGCAAAGTTTTGGGTGGAATACTAAAAAAAATCATAGTAAATGTACTATGAAATCCTTCGCAAATTTACAAAAAAATTCTTAGTCAATGTACTAAAAATTCCTTTGTAAGTGTACTAAAAAATCATTAGAAAATTCACAAAGTATTGTTTAGGAAACTACCTAAAAATCGTTAGTACCTTTACTAAATAATCATAAGTAAATTTACGAAAAATTCTTTAGTAAACGCACTAAAAAATCGTTAGTAAGTTTACTGAGCAATATTTAGTAAAATTACAAGGAATTCTTTGGAAAACTCTCTAAAAAATCCTTAGTACGTTTACTAAACTATCCTTGGAAAATTTACTACAAATGCTTTAGTAAACTCCCTAAAAAATCGCTAGTAAGTTTACTAAGAAATATTTAGTAATTTACAAAAACAAATTAGAGAAACTCCCTTGAAAAACCGTTAGTAAATTTACAGAACAATATTTAGTAAATTTACAAAAAAATTTTTGGAAAACTCCCTAAAAAATTGGTAGTACGTTTACAACATATTCGTTGGTAAATTTACTAAAACTTATTTAGTAAACTCCCTAAATAAGCATTAGTAAGTTCACTAAACAATATTTAGCAAATTTACAAAAGTTTTATTGGGAAACTCCCTAAAAAATCACTAGTACGTTTACTAAACAATATTTAGTAACAGTTACTGAAGAAACTTTTGTAATTTTACATGATTATCTTTTGTTGTGGTTGCATAAAAAGTTCTAGGCATCCCAGTTTCCAACAAAATTCTTAGTAACCTTACACATTTTTTTTTTACAGTGTACTTTAGTTTTACGTAATGTAAATGTTATGAAAATTTTTATAAGTTCACTTTAACACGTTGAAATCCACAAATTGCGATAAAGTGAATTATTTGACAGAAATTTACAAAACAATTTTCAGTGTTTAACGAGTCTGTTTATAAATCCTAACTGTGGCAATGTTACGTAATTGTATACAAAGTTTTAAATTTATACATTTTTATCGAATCTTATTTATTTTTACACGTTGAACGCCAAAACTGAAATCCCTAAATATTCTTGGTGGGTGAATGGGGTAGGGGCGGTAGACACGGGGATCTTTTTTAAAAAAATAGATGGTAATAAATTATTAAATGTCCCGTTTCAAGGCAATAAATTGTATTTAAAAAAATTGAGGGGCACCTATTCATCTGGTATGGCGCATTGGAGAATACTTCTGAGAAACATAATTGTATGGCAAGGCAGTCAATGTGTTAATGCAATAATAGGTTATGAACTTTATAAAATGAAAATTCTGAATTTTAAAACTAAACTTATTATTATTTTAAACATGTTACAAGCTTTTAAATAGTTAAGGTGTTAAACAATATAAATTTGGGATATAGGTATGTTTAATTATAAATTAGTCGAAAGTTTAATATGTTAGAAACTTGTAACAGAATCTTCATTTTCAGACAAAAAGTAGACATACATACTAATACATATACACATATTAAAATGTTTTTTAAATCATATATTCATACTCATCTAAAGTTATGAAATCAATTTGTAATTTAAGAATATAACTAATGATTCTCGAACATAATATGTAATAAGAATATTTTACTTTTAATTTACGAACAATAACTCTTTATATTATATTTGAATTAAATATATATTCATAAAAGTTTAAAAAAATAGTATAAAATTTATAGAAGACCTTTAGTGTCTAAAAAAAATATTCTTATTCCCGCTGTCGTATATTTTAAACATTGTTGTTTATATTTATATCACATTATATGCCATGAAAAATCACAGCACTAACAAAAGTCATCATTCATACTTTTCCCACCATTTTCTTCCATTTATTTCGCTTTACAAAATTATTTTCTTTTTCTTCAGCAATCATATCTAGATGCATTAAAAATGCGAAATATTAATAGCCGTTATCAATCACAAATGCCTGTGATTTACATCAAGAAACAGAAATGTCATTATTAAAAGTTCAGAACATAGTTTAAATCTTACAACTGCAAAAATATATATTAAATATAACGGAAAAGAAACAGTATCGATTTTGGCAAGGAGCAGCGTGAAATTTACGGTACATTTCAAAGTCATAAAATGATTTTTGCTTGAGAAAATGTCACAGGTCGTTTAAAACATGTAAAAAAAATTAATGTTAATATTAAACTTTGTTAGGATTAAAATTAACCAATAAGTATCCAGTAATTGTTTTTGATGATCCACGAGTAATATATAAATGTCCTTTTTTGGTACAATTGTTTTCGTCATATAAATTCGTTTTTTAGGTGCCTCATGAACTTGAAGGTACATGTACGAATATGCATAATAATAACCATTTCAATTGCATTTTTAATTCTTACATAATGTCTGTAAATTTATGTATTATCTTCATTAGTTCCCAAAGTATTTATTCTTGATATTGCTGTTTCAGCGTTTAACTATTGTCATTTATATTTATTTCGCATTTTATGCAAAGAATAACACATTTTATCTTTTATATTTATGACAGTACAATTGTGTTTTCTTTTTTTATTTAAAAAAGGGTAACAACCATTATCAATCAGACTTGCATGTAATACTTATCAAGAGAAAGAAAATCATTATAACAATTTTAGAAAGCATTTTAATGCTTGTAAATTCTGAGATATGGATCGATATTAGCATGAAACAAAACGTAAAATGATACTGCCAAGTGAAAATATTAAATTTCTTTTGAATTATGAAGTAATATATTTATTATTAGTAGTAGCAGTAGTCGTAGTAGTAAATAGTAATGAAGCATAACACTTAACATATGTTCAAATTTAGTATTTTCTGTATAGCATTTAGAAATTCATTTTTATATTATTTCTTATTTTAAAAATTGTTCACTATTAAAAATTTGCAGCAAACTTTCCACTATTTTACCATATTTATATTAAAAAAAACAGTTATATAACCATAATATAGCTTTATTCTGCCCGTAATATGGTCAATAAAATTGTCAAACGCGCTTAATAATATATTCAAGTAACCGTTATCTTTAAAAACGGTCGAATGCCCGGACAGTTTGGTGCAAAATTTTAACAGTGTATGAATGGAAGTTAATAATCTTGATCATTATAAGAGTTTACACTAAATTTACATTCTATGCATAATTAAACTATTGATAATACATTTTTTAACAATATTTTATTATAACTTATTAAAATAATTTATAAAAAAAAATATTATAATTACAATAATTTTCATAATATTTGTACTTGTTACTCTGCGCGTTTTCTCTGTCCTAGAGTTTAAACATTGTTATTTATATTTATGTCACACTTTACACTACGGAAAATTACGGCTGTAACAAATAACAACTTTTACATTTCTTCAACATATAATTATATTGTCAAACGAATGTCTGTCCTTCTTTTGCGAATCAATCGCTAGAAAATTCTTGTAGCAAATTTAAGCACTATCTTGCAGAAAGTAAGATATATAATCCTGATATATGGTTACATACACCGTAGTAGATGTTTTGGTATTTATTATTATTTTTTAAGTCTTGAAGATAAAATACCAATAGCTCTCCCAGACACAGACCCACATTTCTGATTAAATCGAAATTTCAAGATCGGTTAAATATTTGAAAGGCATCAATGTCTATATTTCATTGAAAATGATCATCAGCAACATTACATAATCATGTTCAAGCGAATCTTCAAATATGTCTTGTAAAAGAAAGATAGATATTTGTAGACTCTGCGGTAGGACAAGTGGTAAATCTATAGTTTTCGGCACATAAAGGCATACATGTTTTTAAAATAAAACACTTTAATATCGAGTGAGCAAAAAGGATAAGTGTTGCATTTACATCCCTTCTATACAAATTGGATGTGAAATCTTGAAGCTGCTTTTTGCAGTTGGACAATGTTAATAAGTCCTATACATGAACATAACAAACTTCGCGCTGATTTCCATATACTATACCGATTTCTATGTTTGATTCATATATATATATATTTGTAGAATTTTAAAATTGCTTTGTTAATGCATTTTTCCATATAATTTTAATTTGTCTCTTTAATTAGAATAAGCAGATTGTAATCACTTATATTACGCAATTACCACTTGCATTATTGCAAATCACTTATACTATATTTCAAACGTAAGATTGTGCAAAATGCATACTTGATAGAACATTTTTGTGATTTTTAAATTTATCAACAAAATCAATATGAACAACTAAAACAGTCATTATTTTTTCATTTTTATTGTCGTTTTTTTTAATTATTTTCATTTCTATTATAATAAATTTAATTTTATTATAATTATTATTTTATTATATTATACTAGGGCGCTCTGCCCCCTACGAGCTACGCTCGTCAACCCCCGTTCAGACACCGCAGACTCTAAAAGTACGCTAATTTGATCGACTTTAAAAAGATTTCGGAAGATTGAATTATAATTTAAAAAACAGTGGCGATCTCCCTACAAACGGATTTCTATTCATTTCTCTTTGATTGGGGAATGTTAAGGCCAAATCCACTGCGGTACTACTTGATTATCTCGTCGACTAATTTCGCCGAATTATATAAATCGCCAAACCACTCGCCAAATTATACAAATTGACATAATTTTTATTTTAAATAACGAAAGAACAAATAAATTAGTGCAACATTAATAAAAATACAAATAAAACGTCGAAATAAAAATAACTTGATGACGTAGATACGTGTAACTTGCTTAAAGTCAAGTTAATGTGACATTTACGATCAAACATTATTGGCATTTAATCTTATAGTTTGGCGAATGATAGATTTTTGGTCGACGAGATAACTAAGTAGTACCAAAGATACAATCGCTGTTTTCGTCTTTGATTAAGTAAAATAAGTTAAACACTTCAAAATAAGCTAATATAAAAGGAATTAAGTAAATATAGTCTTTGTCTCCCGGTATTTTTTAACAAAGCGAAAAGAAAGTTCTTTTAAATAAGACATTTTAAATTAATCGTTTTTAATCTGGCGTAATTTTAACCAAACTATTCTTTCTCTTTTTAAAAACGTATGACGTAATTTTTCCTATTTAAGACTTCTAACGCATGTTAATGAATTTATTATTTTACAATTTCCTTTCTCTCTTAAAATTCACGTGTAAATATAGTTTTTATGACGTAATTTTTAATAAGTCCCTGCTTTTTGTACATAATTATTTAAGTCTAATTCCAAATGTTTTTTTTCTGTTTATAATAGTCACGTGTAAATAATTTTTTAATTTTTTTTCGTATAAATATTTTTTTTTTTTTTTTTTTTTTTGTGAAGTAGACATTATTGTTTGGGCTGTTTATACAGTTGGCAACAGTTTAAATTAATATCACTTTCTAAAATAAGTAAAAAATATCTCTAAAAATGCTGAAAATTTGAATTTAAAATAGAAATAAAACCTCAAAAAATGAGTCATATTAAAAAAAGAAATACAGTCTGCACACCGGGAACTTCAAACGTATAAAATCATCTAAAAATGATTAAATTCCCATGAATAGTTTTTGCTCCTATAAAACTTTTTTAGTGGAGCGATTTTATCCAACTTTAGCATTAAATATATCTTAAAATAATTCTTCGATTTTTAAAATCTGCATCAGCGTGTTTATCAAATATTTCTGTATAATACTACCGATTTCATATTTTTGTATGCATTATTTTTCTTAATATTAACGAAGAAAGACCTCCGGTCATAAAAAATTCAAAACCGGCGGCGGTGACAGCGGTAGATACTTTTTTTTAGAATAGACAGATTATTATTGTGATTGTGACGTCAAGAACTTGATACGCCTCAACTCCAGAAAGTATAAGCAATTCTCTGTAAGCTACTCCTATAAATAAGACATGAGATAAGTTTGAATTGTGACAGATTGCTGGCAAACTATCAACTGATTATTTCTCTCATGTATTTTGTGTTTATTTAATTGTTTCTGATTGTTCTGAATACAGCAAAGTTAACTCCATCATTTTATGGCGAATCTATTTTAGTTATTTTATAATCCCACATTATTATGATAGTTATTGTTATTATTAAACTGTGACACGAGTTCAAATTTATTTTATCAAATTAATATTTGGAAGTGGCTTTCAGATCTTATAGAATTTAACATAGTTGTATATTTATTATTGTTTGTGAACCATTATTTTTTAAATAGTCACAACTTGAAGAAATATTTTGCTTTGCATTTATGCTGTCACTTATATTCTTTGTTTTAGCTTACCAAACTTTAAACTTTATATAAAAGTGTCTTAAAAACAAAATTTTGGTATACTTTACCAATCACAAATGCATACGATATGCATCAAGCAAATGAAATGTCATTATCAAAAGATTTCAATAAGGTTTAATACTTTTAAGTTTGAATATATGTATTAAAGATATCTCGAAATTAACAATGTTTATTCTGGCATGTTATTACGTAAACTTTAAAGCTTTTTTCATATTGATAAACGAATTTTCAAGAGAAATTGAGAAGTGTCTTTTGAAATGGGCTGACTAAATATTTATTATTATAATAATAATAACAAATGTTGTTATTATTATTATTATTAATTTTTTATTACTATTTACATTATTACTATTATTATTATTATGATTATTATTATTAATTGAAAAAAAATTATCTTTGCTATTTTTCGTTTAATAATTGTAACTAGTATTTCGATGTCATTAATTTCGCCGTAATTGTGCGAAATGATGTCATCTTACTCATGTATATACGCGAAGTTTATTTTACTTTCTGTACTGAAATCAATTAATCTTTATAAGGAAATAAATAAAAATACAGATTTGTTATAATGGTCAAAAGTCTTTACTTTTTAAACTGATGTAATATCTCTACCAGACTTACAATTTAGAATAATGTGCACATATTAATAAAAATTTATAATATACCTGTAATGAATATCTAATAATTACTCTTTAATGTATATTTATACATCTCATAGTAAACCTTCTTAAATCTTTAAAAAGTATATATGCGTGATGTCCTTCGTACAGTTAAAACATTGTTATTTACATTTATTTCAAATTTATAAGAAGGAAAATCTCATGTGTAACATATCACATCTTTTAAATTTTCACCATCACATAAATATTTTGTTTCATTTTACCAAAATCTTTCCTAGAGACATTTATATCTAGGTATATAAAAAAGGGAAAATTTAAGAACCAATATCAATCACACTTGGATGTGATATTTAAAAAAGAAAACGAAATCTCGTTATAAAAAGCTTAAAGCACAGTTAAAGTCATATAAATGTAAAGATACGCATTAAAGGTATTCAAAAATAAACAACTCGATTATGTTAAGGGACACCGTGAACATTAATGCTTATTTTAGAGGGAGGAAATGACTTTCGGAAACATAAATAAGACGTATGTTTTTAAATAAAAATATTAAATAATGTTAATAGCTGTTATTATTACTTTATAGTTAGTAATTATTATTATTTATCATTATCATTATCCATTAACCAGAATTCGATTTTGCTAATTTCCTTTTAATATTTAAATGTTATTTTTCGAGCTTATTAAATTTTAATGGAGTTAATTGAAATGAAAACAACTTACTTCTCTATTTCTACGAAATAATCTGTATACAAAATAAATAATATCGATTTTGCAAAGAGACACCGTGGACATAAATGCTTATTTTAGAGGGGAAAATGATTTCTGCAGATATAAATTACATGTATTTTTTTATTACAAATATTTAATAATGGTTATTACTGTTATAATAACTTTATAGTTAGTAATTGTTATTAATATTATTAGCTATTAACCAGTATACAAGTTAGTAATTTTCTTTTTAATATTTAAAAGTTCTTTTTCGATATCAACTAATTTCAATTTTTAATTTTTCTGCAATAAAATTAATAAATATTTCATAAAAATAACCTTAAAGCATCTTTGCTCACGTAAACATAATTATCATTTCAATTTAGATTTTATTTTTAACATTCATGAAGAGGATACACCATAATGAACATTTTCTGTTACATTTTAATTATGTGCTACATTATAAAGTTTTATAATGCATTAGTAATGGATGATTAATAACACCAGTTTAGAAAAAAAAGCCCTTATAAATTATGTAAACTTTTTTTTTTTTTTTTTTTTTTTTTTTTTTTTTTTTTTTTTTTTTTGTCTTTACAAATAGTTTTTACTCTCGTTATTTCTGCGTTAAAAAATTTGTATTCTCATTTGTCGCATTGTATACCACAGAAGAATATAGCTTTAAAAAATCTTATTTTAATATTTCATCATCTAAATGTCAGCATCTAAATGTTGTATTCTGTTTTACCGATATCGTTTTTTGAACCATTTGTATGTATGCAGAGCTCTCAAATAATACAGCTGAAAATTCGTAAAATATATTAACTGGCAACTGGAAGAATAAAATTTGAATTATATAACAAACGGTAATGTCCAAGTTCAGCTCCTTATTGAATGGATATAAATAATAGCTTTAGATATGTAGCTATAGAGAGTGGGTAGTTTAAATTTACGAAAACAAAATTCATACATGCACAAGAATCTGTGCTAAAAACTAAAAAAAAAAAAAATAATAATAATAAGCAGAAAAATGCAGAATTTGAAGAACTACGTCAGACAATGTATTAATAATTTTTTTTTATCTTAGGTAAACTGCCATTAAGCTGACACTTTAAGGATCCTAGTCAGATTTTTTTCTAAATTATTTTTTTTCCCAAAATAAATTTCTTGGAAAGAAAAATAATAATGATGTTTGTAAAGAACAAATAGTGTACATGATATTGCATATTTTATTTATTCAAACTTTGTATCATGAATTTCATTTTTTAGAGTTACATAGCATTAATAAGGTTCTTTGCGAATGAAAATGTATGTTAATCTTCTGAATTTATTTATTAAACTGAATTTAAGATTTTAGGCAGTATTCATAATAGTCTAAACTATGATCATGTTTATTATTATCAATAAATTCACACAAACTTTTTTTGCTATTTGATCCGATTAAACTAAACAATAGAGGAGGGGATGAGAATGATGGGAGAAGGGGTTGTTATTTTTAGCCCAATAGTTTTTTTTCTGTCTGGAAGGTTTTTTTTACCATTTACAAAACTTTGCATATGCGTATTAAAAAAGACATTTAAACACTATTTCTAATTACATTTATATATTAATGTATCAAGGGATAAATATCATTATAAATGTACTATATATTCACTAATATACTCTCGTAAATCATAGACGACTTTTAATAAAAGTTGTATGAAAAATACTTGTGAAAAAATATATATTCTCACGGAAAAACTTTAATATATATTTCAAAAGAGATAAAGGGACATTTGCAAACAAATGGTAAATAATAATAATTATTATTATTATAATTATTGTTACTGCTAATATTATTCTTTTATTAACTATTTACTGATTGTTCAGTTTTATACATTTCATTTTGATATTACTAATGATACCTGTGTTATTCGGAAATTTTGAACATAAACCACGTACTTGTAATATAAATGTCTATTGTAATAGTGATTCCTGCATTAAATAATTTGTAATGCATGCATAAGGGAACCACTTGAAATAAATGTTATAAAATTTATACATTATATTCTGTGCTGTGTAAAAAGGTGATTTATTTTTGTCCTGTTTGTTTCAAATATTTGACACGGCTATTAATATTTATGTCAGATTTTAGACAATGAAAATTGCACCTTTCACAAATCTCATCTTTTATATTTATGACAAAAACTAAATCGATTGTTTAACAGATTTTTTATTTATTTTTATTTGTTTTGTGATTTATAAAGTTTTTTTTTTTTTTTTTTTTTTTTTTTTTTTTTGTAACAGCAACGGAAAGCAATTAAACTTGTTATAGAGCTATGAGATAGAGCTATTTTTGAAATCGTGAAAAAGACAGCATAGCAGCGCCACATGTATAGGCAATTTACTGCAAAACGTAATCGACAGCAATGGATATCAATGACTAGCTGAATTTGAAGTTTGATGAAAATCCGTGCGTTAGTTTTTGAGATACAGATAATGCGAAAATCGTGAAATATCCAGCATAGCAGCGCCACATATTGGGCGATTAATACCAAAACCTAATCTACAACAACTTTCGTCAATTGAATCTTAAGTTAGATGAAAATTTGTGCCTATTTTCTTGAGATCGGGCTATTGCGAAAATCGTGAAAAATGCAACATAGCCACCAGTTACGATTTACACCAAAAACTAATTGACACCAATATATATCAGGTGTTAACTGAACATAAGTTTTTATCCGATTCATTATATTAGTTTAAATTTTGAGCATTAGGTCTTGGGATAGAGTGCCCACAATATTATGTCACAGATAGACAGACGGAGTCATGGACTCACAGACAGACATTTTGTAAAAATATGTTTTTCTCGATCTGTGACCCCAGAAGCGTATAAATCCGTCGAAAACCGGAAGTTTAAAAATTTCACGAATCCAGTGCTTTCTTCTTGTAAAGATAGAAGAGATGCGGTTTTTTTTAAATATCCGAGTAAATATGTAAGATATTTCAATATTATATTGCTATTATTATTATTATTATTATTACTTGCAGATACGCTGTGCGTTGAACAGATTCACTATATTAACTTTGGATATACCTAAAATAATTATTTAATGCAGAAATTTTCATCGGGAGTTATTAAACGTTGGTATAGGATTTGTTAATTTTACTGGCTAATAATTTTGTTTTCTGCCTAGAAGATATTGTATGTTTTGTACCATCAGCTCGCATCTGCGAATGCTATTCGATATCCGGTCACTTTTTGTAAATGTACCCTGAATATATGTCATTTTATCTATATATTTTTAAAAATTTACAAACAAACGTAATGCCGGACTGGCTTCACACGTACGCGTGGACAGGATAAGGATTCTCCTGTCTGATTTTGCACACGAACGATGACTGTTTAAAACTACGTAAAAATGTATTTACCTTAACAATAATCTGAGACCTCTTCAAACCATAAATATCCAAAGCCGTAGGCCACAGACAAAAATAGAATAAAACACGCATACAAAAAATCTTACTTTTATTAATATTTTAGTCATTAATTAACCGATGACTGATACTTTTGCTACAAGGTAATATTTATAAGTTATTTAATGTTTTAATAATTTTGCCGTATGTATTTTAACACAATAATTGTGTTAAAATTAATGTAGTGTAATTGCGTATCGAGCGTTTACTGAAGCCTCATTACCTGCGATTTATTCTGTTGATCTGATTCATATATAAGACTAGATGTTGTGGTTAGCTGAGTGAATTAGTTACTCCAGACACACCTGGGATATCTTTGTTGGCAGATTATTGGCAGCTTCAGTCAAGAGTTCCCTGGTTCGAATCATGGACCGGTCTTTGTTCGCCTTGCTGGGAAATTACAACTCATATGATAGCTACTATTAAAAAAAGTAATTTTTGAAGTTTGATTTCACGTATTTTAATTCGTTTTTCTGTTAGCTGTATTTTCTGTATTTTTAAACTACCATTCCATTTTCTAGGATGGAAGTATAAGAAAGAAAAACTCACATTAATTTAGGTCTCTACATAAAATAGGAAAACTTTCATAAAATATTATCCATTAAAATTCATTACTGAAATAGGTAATGATGAAATAAATACAAAAATGTTTTCAGAAATTAAAATCCATTCATGGTAAAAGAATAAAATATATATAATAAAATTATATAATGAACGATATTTTTATGAAATTTGGAAAGAATTGAAAGTGTATTATATCTAAACGTCCGAAATGCAATCGGAAATCGTTTCGTCATATTTTTATTGAAGAAATATCAAAACATTATAGATTTATTTGTAAAAACGAAAAGGAACATGCATAGTATGGGCCGTTGGAAAATGCAGAAATCCGTTTTTGCCCGACCCTAATTTTATTAGGATACATTTTCGTTAAACATAAAATAATACAAATTCGAGAGTGTACGTTGAATTACACAGTGTAGTCTCCAGCACTGGTATTCATCTGGAAAAAGTATTTCATTAAAAATATAAAATCATACAAATGAGAGCTTCGTTTCCAAAATCAGACTGGAGTTTTCGTATAATAGCAGGATTTACGATGACGGAGGTAATGTGGTCCCTGAGTCTAAGTTCACATGGAAATATTTAAGTCCAAAAATATAAAATCACACAAATTTTGGAGAATATCTGCAAAACTGACTCTGAAACTATAGAGACACACGAAATTAAAGAGAATCAAGCATGATGAATTCTCTTCCATGATGGATTCCATTTTGTGTTGCGGTTGTAGCCTTGGCAACATAATGGAGTTATGAATAAAGAGGAGGAAACATATCGTGTAATGCCTACCAGTTGCAAGTGAAGTAACTGAGGAGGTTGTCACAAGATGGAGAATGTTTTGTTTTAAATTGGATCAACACTTTCCATTTACGACAGGGGTAAACTTCCCACAGTAAATTTAAATAGACAATTTCGTGTTATTTAAGCGGCTTGTTCATGGTACTGAACTGAACAGGTAATCAGCATTAAGGGGTTTCCTAGCTGATAGCAGCTTAACACCCAGACTAGGAAATTGAAATGTCTTATGATTCAATGAGCCATTGGGATAAAGTTAAACTGTAACAAAGCTACTAGAAGAGAAATTGAAGTTAACAAGAGAAAAAAAGAAGTTTTAAGAAAGAAAGGAATAAAATTGAATTTTAAGGTATAAACTTAAGAAGAAAGAAAGTTAACGATTAATCTTTAAAAAAAAAAAAAAAAAAAATACTAGAATCTTAAAATAAGTAAATCTCAAATTGTAGTTGTAAAACTACTATAAGGAATTTAGAAAGTTAAAGTTAGTACTGTTCAGAGAAACACTCACCAAGCATGGGCAAGAAAAGCTAGGGTGGCAAAGACCACAACATCCAACCAAAAAAGGGGCTTGTTCATGGGAAAATATTCTTAAATATATGTTAAAAGTTTCTATTTGCTTTTTCTGGTGTCAGTTTTCCCATTTATTATAATTTTTTTTCACTGACACCGACAGGAGGTTGTCTAGGTTGTCACAATATGGCGAAAATGCTTGTGACTGACCACCGCCAACTAAACTTCCACCAGTAAAAATTAATATCTGTTTCTGACATTATTTATTACTTAAAATTTACAGTAATAAGGCGTTTAAATAAGGAGAACATTTCTATTTAAATTTACTGGTGGACGTTTCTCCCGGTGGTAATCAAAACTGAGAAAGCGGTTACAGTTGAAGGTTCGCTATTTTACCTATATGTCAGTTCCTTTTTATTAATAATTCCATGGACAACATATGATAGTGATAAGTGCGAGGCTGCGTATCGTTCTAAGTGGTTCAGTTGGTAGAACGTTGGTGCGCTATACCCATGACCCGGTTTCGAGTCCGGGCTTGGACACTTTTTCATTCTGTTGGCTGTAAGTCTTTTAAGCAATTCAATTTGAAATATTATTGAATAAACGAGGGGAGAAATTTTCTACAAAAAAGTTTCAAAGAATTATATAAATTTATTTATAATATATTTGTTATAAAAAAAAGTTTTATATAACAATGTATATATACATGTTTCAGAATATCTTCTTTTTCTCTTAAAATATTTATTCTTGCTCTTTCTGCTCCAGTTTTAAAATATTGCTATTTATGTCACATTTTAAACCATGAAAAATCACAGATTTAACAAATCTCATATTTTATATTTATGCCAGCACTTAAATATTTTATTTCACTTTACCAAAAATTTCCTTGGCCATTTACGTCAATATGCCTTAAAAAAAGAAATTTTAACAGCCATTATCATTTCACTTACATGTGATATCCATTCAGGAAACGAAATATCATTATAAAAAGTTTAGAACACAGTTTTACTCTTATAAATTTAAAGATATGCATTATGGATATCCGGAAAGAAACAATATCGATTTTGCATATAACTACGTGCATTTTAATGCATATTTCGTAGAGATAAAAAGTCTTTCTAAGTAAAATTGTCCAGCGCCTTTCGAATAGCGATTAAATATTATTACTACCGATAGTGCGTTTATAATTAACAATAATAGTAATAGTAATAATAATAATAATAATAATGAAATTTATAACAAGAATAATGTTAATAACTAGAAAACAGGAATTCTGCTTTTTCAGAATTTAGTGTTGAAATATGTGTAAAAATATATTTAGTGTAAAAATATATGTATATATAAATAGCACAAAACATGCTTCAATTTTAAGACTTAAAACACACACTTTCATATTTCATATACTTTCGTATCATTTTATGTAAAATGACGTCATTCGCATCGGCTTAAGAATTCCACTTTTACGACCCACTCTTAAACATCTAGAGTAAAGCTGGCATAGGTTGTCACTATAGCAAAATAATACACAAATGCAGCAAAAAGATGCTGTTATTAAAGCAACTCTACAAAGAAACGGCTATCTAATGATTCATAGGCCTTCATTTGTTTGTAAATATAGTTTATAACAGCTCCATGTTTTAACACAAACTATTTGTTTATATTTTTTTCAAAATTGCACGTATTTTAATTACATTTTCTTTCGGTTGTTATGAGAAAATGGCAACAAAAAGATTTAAATGCTATTTTTCGTGTTTTTCAACTATTTTCCCTTTACTTTCTACAGAAATGGAGTACTGGATTTACCAAAATTAAACAAATGGTGCTAAAACTTACAAAAAAAAAATAATATTTCAAAAATAAATGGAGATAAAGTTGTCAAACAAATTGCATTTAAAAGTACTTTTTTTTCCCAATACGACGGCATAAAAATTGAAAATGTGCGATGCTTAGAAATTAAAAAAATTGCTATAGAGTACTTAATTGTACAACGAAACATCTGCTTTGTTTATAGCAGGCTTCTGTAAGGTAACGTTATTTTTTGGAGACACAAAATAAGCTGGGAGAAAGAAATAGCATACCGTACCGGGGGCTAATAAAAATAAAAAAAATAATAACCATAATAATGTTAATGATGATAATAATAATAACAACGTTAATAATAATAATAATAATAATAATAATAAAAGCGCAAGTCATGTGACTGTCATCAACAGTTCCGGCCTGACTGCTTCACTTTTTATATGCCAAGTGGCCATTTTGGTACTTTAATGTTAGCCTTGTGCAGGTGATAAATCGCAAAATATTGTTCCATCGCTGTCGTTTTATCTATATTATAATAGTCCAAGTCATGTGACTGTCATAAACAACTACCGGCTAACCCCTTCACTTTTCATATGCAAGGCTTCCATTTTAATAAAAAAAATTAAATTAAAATTTCGAATAAAACTACATAAATGTTGCTATGATCGCAAATAATTATTTACTTTTATGTTAGACGGGTGCAAATCTGGCCAATAGCATTTTTTTTTTTAAACACGATAGTTAGTATTGTTTTATTTTTCACGTGGTAAATTAAAACGATGCTTTGATGTTGAAATTAAATGTCATGTTTTATGGTATTATTATTACTATTATTATTATTATTATTATTATTATTATTATTTTGAAAATAAAGAGAAATAAGTGAAAGCCAAAAAGAAATAATCGAAAATCATGAAATTTAAATGTTTCAGTTTTAAATGAAAGTTTTGTATTTTAAATAAAATGGGTGAAAGGATTATATTTTAAATGGAATTAATGAAATTCGAAAAAATGCGAAGGGAACAATGGTTGGCATTTTGTCACTTGTGCTCGGATAACATAAAAAAATACCGAGATCTTGATTTATCGATTAGAATCTTGCGATTTGGCGAAGGACTTAGCAAGTAAACTAAACTATGAATAAAAGTAACATGATACAATGCTTAGAATACATTTAAGAACGACCAAGGGCGGCTAGTAATAATAATAAATAATAGTAATAGCAATGATAATAGCAATAATAATAATTATTATTATTAATGTTATTATTATTATTATTTATTATAAACATGCTATCGCTAATAATAATATTAAATCTGTATATTTCGAAAGGCGCATGATATTATCTCTTAATTTTTTTTAACTGCTTCTAATATTAGAAATAAAAACATGTGTATTTTTTTTTTTTTCCTTTCTAAAACTAATATGTTAATGATATTTAAAGAAACATGTATAAAATGAAGGTTTGTTTTGTTGGCACTCATTTTCGAATATGTTTCTAAGTATTTTTTATAGTGTTTTAACCAGTTTTTTTCCAAACCAGAAAATCGGTTTTTAGGATGCTATTCATTCTCACGTAAACATCTTCAGCTGTATAATTGAAGTTATACATGCAAGAATAATTGAGCAATATTAATTTTATTGTGTTAACGTGAACTTTATTTATCACATTTGTCTGGAAAACAGTTTTGTTGAACATAAAAGTGTTTACTTGAAAAATATTTAATTAGAATTAATACAAAACTATTTAATACTCTTTAAAAAAAACTATTCAGAAACGTTTCCTAAAATCAATAGCAGAAAAAAACTACGTTTATATAAATTCATCTTTCAATTTCAAAAATATACCTGTTTCTGCGTTTTCTAAAGACGAAGAACGCTCTTCGGAATCGTTAGTAACTCGGAAGAGATTACTGGATAATGTCGATAGTACTGATATTATATAACCATATGTATTTGATTACAATGTATGGGTCCGTATACACCAAACTATGATTTCGATTGAGCACCCATTTGGTGAATATAATAGAGGTAAAATAGACCAAAAATTGAGTAATAAAGGACAACTGATGGAAATTTCCCCAAAATTTGGAAAATATCATTTTGGCATTAGAAATAAAGATCCGATAAATCCCCCCCAAAAAATTTGCTTTGCCATGTTTTTTTTTATGTTTTTCCTCATTATAGGAGTTAGACTTCGAGCTTGGGTAGAGCAAGCTCTCTGGTGAACCTCGAGATATACTTCCAGTTCCCTATGAGTGTTCGGTCTTCTTGAGGGGCATTGGGGGGGGGGGGGGAATCCGGCAAGATAATTCCAAAGTCCATGGTTGTATCCTCCAGCACATAGATACTACTGTCATGACGCCTGACGTCGTACTTGAGTGCAAGCTAAAACAGTGACGCGTGAGGGCGGGGCTCATTGTCCAGAACACTAATCACTAATCACTTATCACCCACTCGTTGACAGCCAACCTTTCTGTATAGGAGCTGATTAGCCCACGAGGGGAAAACACATATTTACTACCCCGCGGAGGCTCCAGTGCTCGCGAACGAGCCCGGAGCTCCAGCAGGCTGGAAGACCCGGCTTAATGAAAATTAAATGATTATTACGGGTATTTCACAATGGATTGCACTATTGAGCAATCCTGAGAAATTTTACAGTTATAGTTGATGATGAATAGTTAAAATTATGTTTTAAAATAAAGTTAATATATGTACTTAATTACATCTCATTATTTAGTAATTTATCTTTTAAAATTTGAGTATTTACGCTTAAAATTTAAGATAGGAGAATTATTTAAGGTAAACAATAAATAGAGCAGTAATATGCAGAGCTTGATTAAAATGTCAAAACAAACAAAATGACTATTAAACAATATGAAAAATGTAATGAAATAAAGTGAAATACTTCAACTAAGTGACTCGAAATAAAAAGTTCATCGTACAGATGAGCGTTAAAAGTCTTTTTTATAAATGAAAAAAGTTTGTTTAAAATATTACAGATGGCTCTTAACTTGGCATAATTTGTTGGATCAAATAGGGTTCTTTTAAGGATGAAACGTACAGTTTTGCTTCTTTTAAAGTCAAAGGTATGTGTTATTAATGAACATTTTGGGAGAAGGTAATGGATCGGATCTCCCATGCCCTTGCCACATGGGCAGTAGGGTGGAACTTAAGTATAGGGCAAAAAAAAAAAAAAACTTTTTTATTTTAATGTGTAATGGTGAAAATGTTTTTCCTTTTTGGATGTCTAAACTTTTGGTTGAAAAGGTTTTTTTTAATTAAGTTGTTTTCCGGTTCCTCAAGGAGCTCAAAGTTTTGAAATTTCAGTATAAAGTAACTGAAAGTAAACAACGTAGCTGTTAGCTCATATCTACTTTTATTTAGCAAATACTATCCAGAAGTCACCACGAGGAGGTGGTTAAATATCGACTTCCACCCTCCTTACCTCCCTTTTTTATGAATTAATTAAATTGGATATTCAACCTACAGTCTTTTTAGGCAAACTTTGTCATTACATTGTGTGAATTCAACTTTCCCAAGATTAAGCCGTCTTTTGCTTAATATTTAAAGACGGTTGACGCAGCTCGCGGGACAATTTTGATACACATTTCCACTGTTTGATTATGACAAGGAAAATCTAAAATTCAGGTGTATCCCCTGTTTGTGCTTTTTTTAAGTTCTTCATCCGATCAGACCGTCAAGATAGGATCAATGATCAATGTTTTTATAGTCTATAATTTCAATATGTTCGCATTTTTTCAAGTCGCTTTCCTACTGGCCCAGAAAATCCTTTTGTACCCGTAGTTTTTCAACAAGATGTTGAAATAAGTATCTAAGAAAAAAGTTCATTTGCATCTAATAATCCAATTATCCATTATAAAGTTTTTAGGGTATTGCTTCCGATGTTTTAACAACTCCAGATTTGCATCCTGCATTAAAGGCGTTTCTGTTTCACCTAATAACTCTCAAACTTGAAATGTCTGTATTATTATTTTGAAAATACACCAAAATTGCAGTGGCTATATTAATATAAGAAGAAGATGTCAATGAAATATGACCAATATATTTTTTATCCTGATTTTTGAACTGAGACCAGATGTTCGTCTTTAATGATTCTTTATACTTTTTTCCCTCTGCTTCAGTTATCATAGCGTTACCCTTTCTGCCATAAAAATACTAACCTTCTAAAATTAACTCATTTCGTCTTTCCTGTACTTTCAAATTCTTCCTTTTATTTTCTCTTTGTTGTCTTCAAGTCCTTTTTTCAGTTACCTTTTCTTTATTATCATCAGAAATACCCATATCTTCTAAGGTGCCATTTGCAATAATATTTGCAGTTCTGTCTAATACCCCGGTTCTTTCACCGTGTTTATTATCAAATTCAGGTTTAGAAAAACAACCGATTGAACTATTTCCTTCCGAACTGTTTTTTACACTTGACGATCATTCAATCAAAACATCATTTTTTTGTTTTAAAATAACTTTTTTCCTTGATATTTCAATTTCCAATCTTGCTACACATTTTTTGTAGTTTTTATATCTATTGATTCTATTGTCATCACCCCATCTCTCTTTGGTCTTTGAGAAAGTGACGTTCTTGTTCTGATACACGATAATATTTAGTGCTTTTACACAAAGAAATGTTTTTTACAGGATTACCTAAAATTTTGCAATTTTATATTGGATGTGGGATTATTCTTTCTAATCTTAATATTTTTCTTCAAATTTTGACATTTCTCGCACTAGTCTCTAATCATTTTTTATGATTTGTGTATCAGAAACCGCTGGAATTGAAGGTCTCAGCAATGCACTTTTAATTGTATCATCAACAGCTTTAGGTATTTTAGAAATAGTGTGTACCAGATTCCAGCTGTCAGATTTTAAGTTAAATTGAACCCAAAAATAATGTTTCATAACTTCTTCATATGTTCGTCAAACATGACAGTCTAATGTTAATTGTTTTGGTTCACGAAATACAGGACACTTGAACAATTATCTAGATTTAGGTACGTTAACAGACTTTGTCACTTTTGACACTGAATGTTTATCGAAAAATAATTAAAGAAACTGTTAACACCCTTTAAATTGCACTAACTTGTTATGTGTCGTAGCCAAATAAATCCGAGACAATCAAAGCCGACGCCCACGACGCTGGCTTCTACAAAAGTCAAATAAAGTGGGGCTAACTTTTCTAAGGCACTCAAACTAAATTATTCTCTTTATTACAGGACATTAACACTTAATTAATTTAATTTTCCAAAATATAAATTTAACAATAAGCTTAAAAAACGTTTCATGCAATTATTGGCTTTTTTTCGTTTTTTATGGAAAATCAGGCGCTTTGAGGAACCGGAAAATATCATTTTAAAATTAAAAGAAAAATATTTTCTTTTTATGGAGTTAAAAAGGAAAAAAATAATCACTATTAGAATATAAAATTCGAAACTTCGTTTTTTAGTTCCACCCTAATGGGCAGGATGGAGAGTATCGTTTCCCTATTTTATTAGCAAAGGCGAGAAAACTGCCATGTCCACTAACATAATGTGGAATAATATGACTTTTGCAGATAAAATCAGTATTGTCCAGAACGCTTCTGAAGGAAAGTTTTCGGACTTTCCTTATCGAGTGTATATGGGCTCTCAGGGCTTAGGACCGATAGATGGTGGTATCTCGCCTAGCCATGTTTTTGTTTAGCAATAAGGGACATTTTATATCAAGAACGTAGGGAACTCAAATTATTTTAAGTAGGCCAAGTAGGGTATACTTTATTTGTATTTTTTTTTTTAAATTCATAATTAAATGGCGTCATCTGTAAGTGGTACAATCATTTGTTACAAAGTTACGGCAAGTTTTATGAATACAAATTCGACAATTACACTTTAGTGCTGGTAAAATAGTTTTTTACTGCAACAACTGATGGCCATACACGAAAACTTGGAAAGAACTTGGCAGAAACAGTTATAGGGTATACACGGATTGTTATCTCTATTTTAATTAAACCTCATGCATATTTTTAATGTTATCTTTTTAAATACAACAACCGATGACCATACATGAAATTTTGGAAAGGAATTTTCAGAAACAGCTGCATTTAAACATGGATTATTTTCTGTATTTCGATTCAACCTCATGCATGTTTTTATTATCATCTTTTTAAATTCAACAACTGGTGTTGATACATGAAAATTTAGGAAGAATTTTGCAGAAACAGATATAAGTTATATGTGGATTCTTTACCCTATTTTGATTCAACGTCATGCTTATTTTCAATGTCGCCTGTTTAAATACAAAAAAATTATGGCCATACATGAAAATTTGGAATGAAATTAAGCAGAAAAACCTAAAGTTTATAAATTGATTCTTTTCTCTATCTCAATTCAACCTCATGCATATTTTTAACGTTATCTTTTTAAGTACAGAAGTGAACATTTTCCTTTTAGACATAATAAGAAAAATGTTAAATGTATTGTTTTCAATAAAAGGTATTCTTCCACATTTAATGCTTTTCTGGCATAATAATTTAAAAATTACAGAGCTTTCTTTCGCTTTTAATATTCACGTGTAAATTGTTTGGTAATATTTTTTCTTACACTAGGGGCCTCTGCCCCTACGAGATACGCTTGATAAATCCAGGTTTACATACCACAGAGTCTAAAAGCATGCTAATTTGGCAGGCTTTAAAAAGATTTCGGAAGATTTAATTATAATTTAAAAAACAGTGGTGATCTCCCTATAAACGGCTTTCTATTAATTTCTCTTTGATTGGGGACTTTTAAGGCCAAATCAGCTGGTATTAAAAGATACAATGGCTGTTTCCGTCTTTGATTAAATAAAATCAGTTAAACATTTCAAAATAAGCTAATATAAAATGAATTAAGAAAACACAGCATTTGTCTCCCGGTATTTTTTAACAAAGAGAAAAGAAAGTTTTTTTAATGACATTTTAAATGTATCGTTTTTAATCTGACGTAATTTTCAACAAACTTCTTTTTCTCTTTTTAATATTCACCTGAAAATACTTTTGTTAGAAATGAAATATTATTTGCGCTGTCCTATCAAAAATAGTCGAAAAGATTATCTCAAAATATCAAATAAATGTCTCGCGCAATTTTTTAATTTAAACTGCTTTGCAATATTATTTTTTGTTCATTTTACGTAATAAGTGTAA
Source organism: Maratus speciosus (assembly GCA_963932465.1). Classification (NCBI taxonomy): domain Eukaryota; kingdom Metazoa; phylum Arthropoda; class Arachnida; order Araneae; family Salticidae; genus Maratus; species Maratus speciosus. The sequence goes on from OZ010795.1 coordinate 373,579,369, forward strand.
TGGGACGTAAATGTGATATAATTTATCCTATTTGAGACTTCTAACGCATGTTAATAAATTTATGATCTTATAATATTCTTTCTCTTCTAAAATTCACGTGTAAATATAGTTTTTATGACGCAATTTTCAATGAGTTCCTGTTTTTATATAGCTTTTATAATAGCCACGTGTAAATAAATTTTTAATTTGAACCCCACATTATGTGTTTGCGATGTTTATACAGTTGGCAACAGTTTAAATTAATACCATTTTCTAAAATATGTAAAATATCTCTCAAAATGATGAAAATGTGAATTTAAAATAGAAATAAAACCTCAAAAATCAGTCAAATTAAAGAAATAAATGCAGTCTGCACACCGGGAAATTCTATTGCATAATATGATCTGAAATGATTAAATTTCCATGTATAGTTTTTGCTTCTATAAAACATTTTTAATGGAACGATTTTGTCCAATTTTAGCATGAAATATTTCTTAAAATTATTCTTCGATTTGAAAACTGTCTGCAGCAGCATGTTTATCAAACATTTTTCTATAATAACACCGATTTTCGTATTTTTGTATGCACTACTTTTCTTAATATTAACGAAGAAAGAATTCCGGTCACAAAACATTCAAAACCGGCGGCGGTGGCAGTGACAGCGTTAGTTACTTTTTTTTAGAATAGAGAGATGTAAACCTAAGGCGATTTTTACCATTTTCACGTTTTTGGCGCTTATAATGTAATAATTTTCAAGCTTTCTTTCTATTTTCTTTCTGCAATGTAAATCGTGTGTGAATATATTTTGTTATATTGCGAAATGTTTAAAAATAATATTAGTTGAGCTTTTTTAAATTTTGGCAACATTAAAAGAATAGGTAAAAAAATACTTTTTGGAAATATGAAAAAAATTGCTATTTAGATAATGAACGTTTGAACAAAAAATTTAAAATTAAATTGTTAATTTGCATTCGCACGTTACAGTATTGTTACGTATGTGCCAGTGAATGGTGTTTAAATTGCTTTAAATAGTTTTTATGCTATAAAAATGTTAATTGAATTATTTTGTGCTAATTTAACATTAAATAAATTTAAAAATATAGTTTTCGTTTAAGAACTGTCTGCTTCAGCATTTTTGCCATTCAGTTCTCTATAAAAGTACCATTTTTCATAATTTTATATGTAATAGTTTTCTTAATATAAGGAAAGAAATATCTCTGGCCACAAATTTTTATTTTTATTTTTTACAGTGGCGGCTAAAGCAGCAATTACTTTTTTTTCTTCTTTTAAATAGGGAAATTCAAAATGGGCATTAAGAGTTACATGAGAGAGATGTGCTAGGTATCAATGATATTAGTAAACTATGGATCAACGGTTTATGGTAATATCCATTATTGATAAGTACGTTTTGCTAGTGTTCGGCAGCTTAATGATATTTTCTTAACCCTCTAATGCCAATGGTAGCAAAACTGCTACCATATCTTCAGCTTTAATTTTTAGCACGAAATTGCATTAATAATGTATATGTTAAGTCATTACAGCAATAATTGCATATTTAGGTAATATTAGTTATGAATTTTAAATGCAAATTGAACACTAAATTCGAAAAAAAAATCAGTTTGAAGTAACATGTCTAACAAAAAAGACAAAATGGTATTTACAGTGGTACGTTTTTTTGCAATTGAGAAAATATATATTTTATTGAGAAAAAAACTAAATACGTATGATATATAAGTATAAAAAGAGTTACGTCTGTTTTCTGCACCAAAAAGTTCAATGTAAGTTTTTATTTACTTTTTTTAATGGTAAAATGAATAATTAAAAGCAATGTAGCAGATCTGCTATTCTTAGTGCTAGCTTTATTCTTAAGGTACTTGTTTTACTTTTAATTCACATCTCGTGTTATTAAATAAATATGAAATAATTTAGTTGAAATCTGTAATTCCTAAATACATTAAAATAGAACTATTTTTGTTTTGCATTTTTGAACAAGATATTGAAATTCCTTTTTAATTATATAAATAGAGAAAATTATGAAGTAAATACGGAATTAATATTTTAAACTTTATATTTCTAAGTATAAATATAAGCACAAATTCTAAGTATAAAGCGTTTTTTATTGAGCCGTAAAGCACAAGTACATTATATTTATTACATTTGTTTTACATGGTAGTATACGAGTATATTACACGAACTGTTCCCGCGCAGATCAACTGCGCTGTAGCTTACTACATTTTTAACTAATTGCTGTGTTTATTGTGCGTTTTCATTAATTGTTTCAATAATTGTTGGAAGTGCGTTTTCAGTTCTGATAGGCGTTTTAAAATTTAACTTTTTTCTGCATATTACTTGCTGTGTATAAATTCTATATATCATGTGCATGATTTCCCAAAAGTTCTCAAGTACATTTGCCTTTATTTCTGAAAATTGCTGAATGGGAATTTTCATTTGTACTATTTTTTTAATTGAACTATCTCTTAGAATATTGTGTAGTGTACGCAGAATCTAAATAATATATAGAGGGCTGTACGAATATATTCGGATATTTTTCAAGCTATTGATGTTGATTGTAGAAATTGGGCTTTCAAATGAATTATACTTTATCTAAATAGTTTATTCAGACGTCACCTTTCTACTTCATAAAATGTAATGTTTTGTTTCAAGATTCTGAATGTGTTTCAAAGAGTTTCATAGTCTCTGCTGGACACATAATTTTTAATTCTTGTTTAAACTAGATAACAAAATCTTATAAGATTTGAATATTTTCTTTTTATCAATATAGAAGAAAGAACACATGCATGTGTATAGAAATATAAATGTAACTTATATTCAATTAACATTTTTCTTAAATATTTATTAAGTTTTTATAAATATTTTACCTCGTACACTTTTAAAACTTAGGAATATGCAACGTTTAGCAATTGAATTCAACTTCTTTATCTAAAAATGTTTAAATATGGCTGCAGTAAATAAGAAAAAAAATATATCTTAAGAAAATTTCAAGAAAGATTTACACTTTGTCAAAAGTGCACAATTTTATTTGCCATATTGTTATTAAACAAGTTCACAGGCATCATTTTAAGGAGAAGTAAATTGACATATGTTTTTTTTTTTTTTTTTTTTTTTCATATCCCTACGAAAATTATGAAAATAGAAAAAAAATATTCGAATGCATGATATAATGCAACATTTTTTTTCTTTTTAACTTGAAACTCGTATTCCTTGGAAATAAAAGAAAAGTATGGGCGATATCCTAATAAAATTAAAGTTATACATATCATAATTTGCATAATCCATAACTAGAACTTTTAATTAAAAAACAATCACATTAATAAAAATATAAATTTACAGGTAAAATTTTAAAAATTCCACCTTAGCACATTTGCGCTTATAAAACGTTTTCATGAAAATTTCAAACATGCAAGGGAAAAAAGTTATAAGGCACATAATAGGTATTTCAAATTTTTAATTCATATTTATTAATAAGCAAAATGAATACTTATTTCTTTAAAAAATATTCACACTAATAAAAATATAAATTCACAGATAAAAGTTCAATAAATGAAACTTATCGCAGCTTATCGTCAAAATTACTGAAGAAAAAACGACATTTTTACAGTACAAAGTTCGTCTGGCGCACAAACTCAATCACAGTGAATGTGCTGTATATTTCTTTGGTTTCCTGACTATATTAACATGGAAAATACAGTAGTTGCGTAAAATTAACAGCACAATGTGCTGGCAATTTGGACGCCAGCAGTTTGTGCTGTAAAAAAAAAAAAAAGCGTCCAAATTGCCAGGACATTGTGCTGTTAATTTTACGCAACTACTGTATTTTTCATGTTAATATAGTCAGGAAACCAAAGAAAGATATAGCACATTCACTGTGATCGAGTTTGTTCTAGCAAATCTACAATGGCTTTTTACAGTGATCGTACCATACAAAAATACCATAACATAGTTCGTTTGCTTGGAAATTCTCTTTACTCAGAAATTGTTAAAGAGATATGTTAAGATGGTTTAAAGGCCGTTTTAGGTACTGTTGTGGAGTGTAATTCGCAGAAACCACGGGTTCTCGTCCCGGAATGTGTGATTTGACATAAGAAAGCAAAACAGCAATCTATGGAAGTAATCTATTTGCGCAGACATGAATACTTGGTAGGTGGTCAAAATTATCCAGTGAAATATAAGAAATTTTTAATCGGAGGGACAGAGCTTATCTGATGATATTTTCAGCTACACTGCCAAGATAAGTACAGGCCAAGGGCTGTCATACTTAGCAACATAATAAAATGAACGAAATGAATAAGTAAACGTAAAGACATCTGTGAATGCAGCTGAGAAAATGAAAGATTCATGGTTTTCATATCCACTCATTGTATACTTTACTGTTAATTTGATGTCAGAATTAGATACGAGTGCTTTTTTTGTTATAATTATGAACAAAGCATGAATGATCTTTGTATGAGTAAAATGCAACTATTTAAAATCACAGAGCTTACGCAAACAAATACTGTTAGATATCTATCAATAAAGTTTTAGAGATGATAAAATTTAAGTGAAAGTTATGAATTAAAGCATTGGAATAAATATTTAAATCTCAACAGATAAATAATTAACCTATAAAATAATTTAGCTTGTAATAATTTAATCTAAAAATTTAGAAAGATATTAACATTTAAATAAATTAATTTAACAATGCATGAGCGTGCCATAAATACGCTCAGAATTACGCAAATTATAATTTAATAAAGTAAAATTCTGATGAAAGCATTATTATTACTTTTTAAATATACGATCCATTTTATATTATAATATTATCAGTAATCATTTCTTTAGTATGTTATCAATGCTTATGAAAGAGCTTAATGTACCTATTAAAGCAACAGCTTGCCATAATGTGTACCAATTAACGAATATTAAAGTGGAATAAACTAGATTTAGCTTAAAATCCTATTAAGATACAAATTATTAACATGCTTTCGAGTAACATAAAACAGTTGTTGATTGAGATAATTTAAGAGATAATATGCGTAATTCAGATAAAATAATGTGTAATTTACTACATTATTTCTGTATTGCATTAATAACCTAAACTCAAATTCTATTCACTGAAGTTAATGGGCAGACAACTTGACTTTTAGTGATTAACCACCTTTTAACATTAAAAGATAAAAGATAAAAGTTAATGTCGTTAAATAATTTGTACCGTAAATTATTTCTAATTAAAGAAAATTGCGGTTTTATTATTTTTTTAATTTTTAATGATTTCCATATAAATGGGCTTTAATGGCTAATCTATAAGAGATATTCTGTCATGCTTACCTTAATGTAAAGGTAGAATAATTCGACAATGCATTCTAAGTCATTGCTTCAAATCTTGAACTTTAAAACAAAATTTCATGTGATGAAAAAACAATTTCAATAAATTAATGTATATATTGAAGTAAGCTCAATATTTATAGGAATTTAATTTTTGAAAAAAATATTTAAGAAGATAATTTGGGTAACAAATTTTATTCCTCGAAATTTATTAGTTATTGAACACAAGATTTTGAACTTAATATGGAAAATTCCTATAAAATTTCTGACTGTGTTTCAAATAGCTCATAAATGGTTCACACACTTTCTCTTAATACTGTTGATTTATTTCAGCTTAGATACAAAAATTTGAAAAAAAAAAATACAATAATTTTAATTTATTAAAAAACCCAGTTATATTTTAAATAGCAAATCTTACATGACCCTATTTTAAGTAATTTTCTTTCTGTACTGATATAAGTAATGACTAAATTTATCTGCTCTTGTGTTCATACTTCGCACAGATTGATGCATTTATGTCACAAAATTAAATGCATTATCGATGAAGCACCAACATGCGAATTTTAAAGATTAATGTAATATAACTTTGAGTATTTACAATAAAAGTACAATTACGATAAAATTTCATACGACGTTTTACAAAAGATGTTTACAAGTTAAGATAAATATATCAACCATTCATTAATAGTTGTATGATCTTACATATTTCATATTACATATTACAAATTAAGATAAATATATCAACCATTCATTAACAGTTGTATGATCTTACATATTCCACTAAGCTTTGTAATCATTTCAGAAATAATATTTGTGAAAGTTTAGCTTTGCATAAGAAAAATTTAATAATTTTGGAACATGGATAAATGAAACATTGAGATTTTTAATTTTCCGAATTTGTATTTTAAAAACACTAGAAGTTTTATCAATTTCTCTCAATAAAATAACAGTTACGGTTATTACGATTCAGAAACAGGAAATTATTTTTAAGATATGATTCTAAAAGTGGTTTTTATATTTTTGCTAAATGTTCAAAGAATACATTATTAATTCTCAAATAAAAGATAGTAAAAATAGAGATGTTCCTACTCTTTAAAACTGTCTTGTTAGATTTATCTTAAAATATGCTTAAGTGTTAAAATCAAAACTACCTGATTATTTCGTGGATTAAAAAAAAAAAATCAATTCAATGCCTAACGTACAAGATATGTAATTCTTCTTAAGTTTTACTTCTACAGTTTGTTTTCAGACATATTTTTCTTCACATCAAGCTGTCACAAAAATAATAAAAATTTAAATTTATTAGATATTATTTTAATAATTATGCTTAATCGACAATATTTTATTAATTTGTAAATAATATTCTAGCGGAATAGCAACTCTCATACAAAGGGAGTCTAGTTTTTAACTTGGGAGCATTTTGTCGATACAGTATTTTTCTTCACATATTTTTCTTCACATCAAGCTGTCACAAAAAAAAAATAAAAATTTAAATTTATTAGAGATTATGTTCATAATTATGCTTAAGCGACAAAATTTTATTAATTTGTAAATAATATTGTAGCGGAATAGCAACTCTCATACAAAGGGAGTCTAGTTTTTAACTTGGGAACATTTTGTCGATACAGTAATACCTCGATTTACGTCAGCAACTCTTTCCAAGACTAGCCACGTAAGTCGAAAATGACGTCAGTCGAGGTACATTGAAATAATCAAAAAGGGATAGGTAATAAAAATTCTCGAAAATCTAATGAGTATATTCTATTGTATATAGGGATTGTGTTACATACAATTGATATTATCAAAAAAAGGCAATAAAAGAATTTGGAATAAATCAATAAGTTGTTAACTTACAATTTTTTGTTTTTCTAGCTGCTAGTTCGTGTTTTTGAGGATGGGAAAAAATCTTGCAATGATGTTTGAACCAACAAATTTTACTTTTTTTAGAAGATATTTGTAGCAACAGAGTGATTTTTCCAAGCTTTTTAAAGTGACTGTTTGTTTGTTACTATCACTTGACAATCGCAGGAAAGTTTACCTTCACGGACCCAAAAAAATCAAACTGCGTCTTAATTAAGGATTGTTTTCTAGGCCAGGCGACGTAAATGCTGGGTGACGTAAGTCGGGTTACTACTGTACACTGTTAAAAATCTGCAGCCTTAGCTGCATAGTCACTCCACCGCTTTTATAGAATATCTCTATTTTGACCAATGAGAATGCTCCATTGTATAGTCAAGCAACCATTTCTTATAAAAGCGGCGGTGTGACTATGCAGCTAAAACTGTAGACTTTTAGCAGCGTACTAATCTGTGAGCGCAAAAGCGACATGTGTACTTTCTTTTACTTTAATTTTCTAAAATGTGTTTTTCGCTCTCGGAATCTGCTGTTGGGGATTTTCTCTGTGATTTTATGCATTTTTTTATGTTCGTCAATCTGCTGACTATAAACTCAGGGTCAAAAATTTGTTTTAGCGAATCTTGATCGAGTCTTACCTCTGAATGAGTGTTACAGCAGCCAACTACAATTGGAGTATTTTCCAGCACATACCGTGAACGTTCTAAAGCGTATAGAAATAATTAGTGTGGAGTTGCCAGTTTGGTGAGAAAAAAATTAGTTTATATTTAAAAAAAATGAAGCAGTGATCGCGGATTTCTTAATGACATTTGTATTTGTATGAGTAGAGATTTCTATTTCTTTAATAATTGTCTGCAGCGTTAATCTTACTGGATTGACTGAGATTGTCGTTGAAGTTACCAACCTTTGAAGTGTGAGTGAGTTTTTAATGCAATAATCTTGCATTTTTGGATCTAAGTATTAAGTTGTTGATATTGAATACTAGAATACGCCAAATTAATGATCTCCATCACTATCCTTCACAATTAGATTTAAATAAATGGTATTTTCTTAAACTAAAACTTGGTTATGTGTACATTTCAAAGTAGTGGCTTTGCCGCCAATGCCCCGATATTACTAACAAATTTACTTCGGGTGTAAAATTTAACAAACCAATTAAACATAAAAAATAGTTTCAGAAAAACTGATATTACTGTTAATTTTTTATAGAAATTTTTTAACCATTTGGAAAAATTGTTATTGTCCTCGCCAGGGTAGGAAATCAAATGCATATCTGACGCTTTTTATTGGTTGAATCCGTATTTTATTCATTTTCTGATTGGTCTATACAGTAATCTGTATTTCCCTTTACTTTCAATAGAGATGGATAACTTCTGTTGCCACTATGACAAAAAAGTAATAAAGAATACAAAAAAAAAAAAAAAAAATAATAATAACTCAGAAACAAATTGAGGTACAGCTTTCAAACAAATTGCATTTAAAAGTACATTTTTTTCCCTATATGACCTGTGTAAAAAGTAATATTGTGGGATGTTTAGAAGTTTAAGAATGAAATTTCATTTAAAATGAGTCGTCAGATTTCTTGGAAATCTGAGGATGAAAAAGCCTTTTCCCGAACAGCCAATGAAATGCTTGGATAATACGTAAGTTTCAGGTGGATAATACGTTAAGTTTCAGGAAATCTGATGAGTCGCAGGCGATTTTTCTCGCTTGCAATTTTTACGCGTAGTAACACTATTAATGTTTAATTCATGGTGTACGTAATGTATGATTAACTCCGTGCGATTTTTTATGTCTTAAATTTTAGTCTTTGAAAAAATCATTTTCCAAATGACCGTTGTAATTTGTTAAATAGCTTTTTTTTTTTTTTTTTTTTTTTTTTTTCATTTATAATAATAATTGAAAGGTATTGTAAATAATTAGTTTGGGTTAATAATGAAATGCAATGGTGCTAGAAAAAAATACTTTTATTTAATTGTTTTTGTTATTATCGTGGGTATTGGACAGGTCGCAATGGATTTATTTTAGAAATATATAGTTTCGTATAAAAATAGATTGCAGAACTAAACCAAGTTCAGATTTATTCAGGTTCATCATTTCATTTATCTATTTGTTTCACTATCTTTTATTTTCATTATTCACTGCTCCACAGTTCGTTTCCAGACTCATTTCTATTCACATCACGATGTAACCGAAAATGTGACAGAAAGTGAATGAGAGAAAACAAGCCAAACAAACCTGATCTGAAGGTAAAACAACATTGAACCACTTAAGACAGCTATTTATATACGACGGCTTAATAAAATGGTTTATAAAGAGAAAAAACAGATTTAAAAGCGACTGCTGAGTGTACAATGTCTACTTCGTATATCGTAAATTAAAATATCACTAAAGATGCCCATAAATTAGATATTTGATGATAATAATAATAATAATAATAATAATAATAAAGAATAATATCGCACAATAAAATCAGTTACTGTAAACGTTTCAAGCTCTACATACTCGTAAGTTCCTCGTCCGTAGAAATGTGAATATGCTGTTCATGTTTGTTTACCTTAAAAATTGTGCTTTTAAAAAATTAAATGACCTGAGAATACTTATCACAACATGACCCCATATTCTGGTGGAATAGTATAGGCTTCGTTTAGGCGAGATTTTTGTAATCTTGTAAATCAACCTTCTAGAGGATTACAAAAATATTCCCTAAACGAAGCATGTACAATTCCACAAGATTATGTGATTTTTTTTAAGAAAAATAAAATCATTCTTTTTTTCAAAACGCAACAGTGTTTATGACCTAAAAATTGGGATAAACCTCTGCAAGTTATCTGAGTAATGATGAAAAAATAAATAATCTTTAAAAAATAAATTAAATTGAATGCATTCATTAATTTTCTATTTTATAAAGCTAATAATAAATTTTATTCCAAAATTTTAATAGTATCATTTATTTATCACATTCCTATATATTTATTTTAAAAATATAAAAAACTAAAACCGTTCCTGAATTCTATACATTGAATAATCTTTTAGAAACAAAATACCTTTTTCTTTTACTAAATTTCAAATAGTAAATTATAATGTATAATTTTAATAAAAACATTTGCCGCTCGAAAAGTGCTGCAGTTAAGTTTTACCCATATACATAAACACCATAATGTGAAGCAGTGAAAAAATTATCGGTTATTATCTGCATATAATCCAAAATATGTTTGCTAAACCTGTACGTGTACTCATTACAAATAATCGATTATCGGGTTTGGATTTTTTAAATATCTATACAAATATTAGAAAACATTTCTTATATTAGATTTTTTTAATAACAAATGAAATACAAGCAATTAAATCAAAAATTGTAAATAAATTAATCATGTAAAGTAACTTTTATTCTGAAAATTCTCATTTCTTTCTCAGAAAAATCAGGAGACATAACTTTGACAACTTTTTGCGGAGTTCATGTATCATCTGAATTAACATAAATCTAAAAATAAAAATTCGTAAATACAATTAAATTGACAGATGATAATGTATTTGATTTATTTTTCAAACAATATAAATGTTAACGTATGCGTGTTTTATTATAATATAAATGTTCATTACTCTGTTATAGTGTTTATATTTATATTGAAAAGTTTAAAAAAACAGAAAACTTGTCTTATTTCAAAATTCTTATAAGGTACTTGTACCCAATATGGACAGTGCTCTCAATATAGACACGCCTAATATCTGTAAAAGTAACAATTTTGATAGAGAGATGGCGCTACATGCCCGTGAAGAAAAGCAGTTGAAAAGATAATTAAGCCTGGAAAAAGCAAAAAAAGCGTGCTGTTTGCAATTTGGAAGAAAACTTGTTTCGAAGTGTGCTGATCGTAATTACAGGTAAGTTTAAATTCTTATTAGATATGTTAAAATTACTTTAAATATTTAAAAATGGAGTGTTTTAGAGAGCTGATAAAAAATATTTTCGATTGCTATTGCATATAATGCTTAAAACTGTTTTCTTTGTTTATTTATTACAAGATTTAGTAAAAGTATGCCGGATTCACAATATGGACACCTTATGTGCACATTGGAAATACAGCAAGAGAATCTTCAGATTTACTTGCTGCATCCTCTAATCCTCTAACAAACCTCCTCCAAGTAAAAAATCCTCCAAAAAGCCCTTGCAGAAAAATAAAAAAAAGTCACCCCTCAGTAGGGTATCTGTTGGTGAAATCGCAGGATCCAGCGGTATCACTTCCTCAACAAAGGAAAGCTGGTACTGCTTCTTATGCATTATTGAGGCTGTTGCAGACATGCGGCTATGCATCACATTCGGCAGATATGTCCATGAGGACTGTGTGGGACTTATCGCCCATGGTGAAGAAGTTTTTATTTGTCCATATTGTGAGGGCTGAGTAATAACAGATGTAAATTCTGCAGAGAGATGCAATAAAGCTAAGCAAAACCAATTATATTATTTCATAATATTTTGTAGTAACTGAGGTGCTTTGCATGGGTCTTCGAAGAGCCACAACCGAAAATGACCCCCCCCCCCGTTTCTAAAGTGCATGTTCTAAATATATTTACTGTGCCTCCCTCCCAGCAATACTTTAAGATATATTTATTTTATCCCCTTTCCTCTAAAAACCTTGGAAGAGTGACTCTTCCATACACCCTGTGTAGTAAGCCAATAAGGAGCCAACTGTCCCCAATATGGACATGCATGTCTATAATAGGGACAGGTTGTTCATTATATGGACACTTGTAAACGTTTTTTTTGTTTTTATCATTAAAATTAAACCAGAATAATTACAAGGTTGCTAATTTTAATAATGATAGTCAACAGTCCAGGGATAGTTGTAATATATTTTTAGAGTCCTATAACTATAACGGCTTTCCCGTTATATATGCATTATTCCTCCTCTCCCTTCAAAAATCAACTTCTAACCGTACTGGTTCATTATAAATTGTCATTATTGTCTCCCCCCCCCCTTCAAATAAAATATTTAGTTTAAATTTGACATTTTATACTTAATTTCTTATGTCTTTAGTCATTCTCTTCCCGCCCCCCCTCTCACTACTGTAAGTTTCACTTTTACTTTTACAGTTCTTTTTAAATGCAGACATCATTTATTTCGGTTCCTTTTTCTGTCTTTCAAATTCACACAGACAGAAAAAGATCTTAACCGCAGCTATTTTTTCTTGATATAAAATAAAAGAATAAAATACTAGTGAATGTCTGTTTCGCTTCGCAGACGACGATAAGTAATGCATATTTTCCCAGCCTCTGGACTTGCATTAGTATTCAATTCTCACCCTTGTACTTTGTCGGATACAAGCCATATGCCCATTGCTGACTAATTTTCAGCTGTCGTTATATCTGTAACGTGCATATAAAATCACGTGTTACTATTTCTTTAAGTCTCCCGGGTTACCGCTGGAATGTTATTTAGTGTAACCCTAAAGAGCCCGCCATGGCATAGTTTTTAACTCAATGTAAAACTTCATGATTGTTTTGTCTACCCAATTTGTTTTTCGCCAAACATCTTACATATGGTTAAATAATGTTCGCCAATCTGTAAGTATTGGTAACAAAATCTCGGGCACTTCTGCTCCTGACCGAGAGCCATGTAAACCGTAATTTATGCCCCGCTCTGGGGCCTTCTGCCGCTGGGCAGACAACGAAACTCTCCCCGTACTTCTGTATTTTCACGGCCCCTTCCTTAAAAGTTCTTTACAATAAATGTAAGTCTCCTAAAGTATTGTGTTGGAGTTTCTTTTATTCATTCATGAATCTGGGTATCCAAACATCCTTTACAATGACGTGTACACGGGGGGGGGGGGGAAGATCAATTTTGCTTAGGATGCCCATATTGGGTACAGGTACATTATGAAAGTTAAAGATTATCTCCAGTAAAACATTCTGGTTATAGAGTAATAAATCATAACTATTTCTTGTTATGTACAATTTCTATAATCTTGATTTTCCTATGTAACAAATCACATAATTAGAATTTTGCGTTGTTTGAATTTGCACTGAATGAGTCAACACTACACTAGCGCAGAAACTTTGGTATTCTATTACATGTTCTTAAATACCTACTATAAGGGCTACTTTAGTCACCTGGAAAGACTGGTTCACTAATGCTAATCCTACGGGAGAATTGTTCAAGATATCTCGTTTGCATTTTAATATTTTTAAATTACTTTTTCTTTGCATTGAATAGCTGAGATAGATTTCTTCATCTGCTTTTTTATTATTTTTTTGATTTTGTTTGCAGATTTTTTTTTTTTTTAAGAGGATGCTTTCTTTTTCGAAGCCGGTTCCAAAAATGAAAGTATCCCAATTAAACATTTCTGTAATGAAAATCGAAAAGGTATAGAACGTCTTTTCTATAGATCAATCACAGCTGGCCAATGCAAAAAGTTTTGTTTAAAAATACTGACATGCTAACTAGATATCTTTCAAAATTTCTTCCATGGGATTAGCATTAGTGAACCGAAAAAGAAGTACTTCAGAATGAAAAAAATAGCTTTATATTTAGTAAGTGTGGAAAGTTTTCCAGGATTCTTTCCATAATTAGAATTAAAACTAGAGAACAGGAATTCTGCATTTTCAGAATTTAGTGTCGCCCCCGGCATTTCCATTACTTCATTTCCTTCTGGTGGACTGGTGGTTTCTATTATTATGAAACAGCTATTATAAATAAAGCGTTAGGTGAAGACGAAAGAGCAGTCGTAAAAAGTTAGAACTCTGATTCTCTATCAGAATGAAAGAAAAATGGCCATATTTTTATACATTATAATACATTTCAATTATTATTTTACAATTATTCAATTATTATTATATATCAATCTTAAGGACATTAAATACTAATGGATTTTGATTTTTTTTTTCATGCTAAATATTTATTGCTGAAAAGTACTTTACGAGTATGATATAATAAAATACTAAATATTACCAAATATCAGTAAACAAACACCTAAAAAAGTTATTATTGCTACCAAAGATATTTGTGAAATCTCAGTGTAATAAATATTTATAAACAAGGGGGTCTACTCCCTAGGAGCTACGCTCGCCAGTCCCCGTTAAGACTCTAAAAATCCGTTAATTTGATCGGTTTTTAAAAGACTCCATTATAATTAAAAAACCAGTAGCTATCTCCTTTTAACTGGTTTGCATTCATTCCCTTTTACTGAGGGATTTTAAGGCCAAATCAGCTGCAGTTAATTGCTGTTTTCGTGTTTAAATAAATAAGATTAATTAAACGTCTGAAAATCAGCTAATGTAAAATTCACTAACGTAACGGAGCTTTTGCTTCCCGGTATTTTTTAACAAAGCTACAAGAACATGATTTTAAATAAGAGATTTTAAATGTAACGTTTTAAATCTGACGTAATTTTCCCCAAACTTTTGTTTCCCTTTGTAATACTATCCGAAAATTATTTTTATTGTTAAAAATATATATTATTATTTGTGCTGTCTTAGAAATTGCAACGACAGTTAAAAAATCAGCTCGAAATAGGAAAGAAATCACTCGTGTACGTGTCAAAATATTTTTTATTTTAAACTGTTTGGCAATGTTATTATTGGACCCGTATTTACAGCTTTTAACAAATATTAAATAATTCATTATTTCATAGTTTTCTTTCTTTTTAAATATTCATTTGTAAAAACAATTATTATGACGTGATTTTCAATATTTTCCTGCTGTTAACACCAGTTCATTTAATTCTAATTTGAAAGGCTTTTTCCTGTTAATAATTATCACGTGTAAATGAATTTTTAATTTAAAGAAAATATTATGTTTTGCTAAGTTTTACAATTGGTAACCATTTAAAATAATAACCTTTTCTGAAATATGTAAAAAAATATATCTGGTATTGCTGAAAATTTGAAATGAAAATAAAAATAAATCCTCAAAAAATGTGTCAAATTAAAAAATTATTGCAGTCTGCACATCATGTGTTGCTAATGTTAGAAAAAATTATTCAATTCCTGTGTGTAGTTTTGCTCCTATAAAACATTTTTAATGGCATGATTTTGACCAACTTTAAGATTAAATAGCTCTTAAAATAATTTAAAATAATTTTTCTATTTAAAAACTGTCCATTTCAGCGTATTTATCAAGCATTCCCACTATTTTCATATGATTGTATGCAGTATGTTTTCTTAATATTAGCGAACAAAGACATCCAGTCACAAAAACATCAGTTACAGTTGCGGCGACAGTGTTAGTTTCTTTTTTTTTAGACTAGTTATTATTTTCCAGGATTCTTTCCATAATTAGAATTAAAACTAGAGAACAGGAATTCTGCTTTTTCAGAATTTAATGTCGCCCCCGGCATTTCCATTACTTCATTTCCTTCTGGTGGACTGGTGGTTTCTATTATTATGAAACAGCTATTATAAATAAAGCGTTAGGTGAAGACGAAAGAGCAGTCGTAAAAATTTAGAACTCTGATTCTCTATCAGAATGAAAGAAAAATGGCCATATTTTTTTTTTTTTTTTTTTTTTTTGAAAAAAAAAAAAAAAATATATATATATATATATATATATGGCATTTTTTTTCCCATTCTGACCAGAAATTCAGAGTTCTAACTTTTTACTGCTGCTCTTTCATCTTCACCTAACGCTTCATTTATAATGGCTGTTTCATAATAATAGAAGCCACCAGTCCATCAGAAGGAAATAACTCGGTTAAGCGGGGGACTCGGATAATCGGGACTCCACTGCAAAAAATATTTCAATTTTAAGACTTAAAGCACACGCTTTTATTTTATGTAAAATGACGTC
This sequence comes from Maratus speciosus, assembly GCA_963932465.1. NCBI lineage: Eukaryota > Metazoa > Arthropoda > Arachnida > Araneae > Salticidae > Maratus > Maratus speciosus. Next base: position 373,595,307 of record OZ010795.1, read on the forward strand.
ATTTGCATTAATATAGATACTTAAAATTAAATATAGTTTATAATAGGTCCATTTTTATCATAAATTCTTCATTTATATTTTTTTCAAAATAGCACGTATTTTAATTTTTTTTTCAATTATTATGAGAAAATGGCAACAAAAAGATACAATTGCTATTTTTCAACAATCTTTTCTTTACTTTCTACAGAAATGGAATATTTGAGTTGCCAAAATGAAACAAATGTCGCTAATAAACCACAAAAAAAATTAATATTTCTAAAACAAATGGAGATGCCGTTTTCAAACGAATTGCATAAAAAAGTACTTTTTTCCCCAATACGACGGTATAAACATTGAAAATGTGCGAAGCTTAGAAGTTTTAAAAAATGCTGTAGAGTAATTAATCGCACAATAAAACATCTTCTTTTGTTTTACGGCTAGCGTACACAAGGTAACATTATTTATTGGAGACAAAATAAGCTGGGAGAAAGAAATAGCATTCCAGGGGCTATCAAAGACATAACTTATAATTGTTAACAGTGTCAGTAAATCATACTCATTTATCTCGTCAACCCATATCTATTGACTATGGAAAACCCGTTGACAAAAAAAAAAAAAAAAAAAAAAAAAAAAAAAAAAAAAAACTACTTGACCATTTTTTTTTAGCTGAAAAATAATGGTTTATCTATTCATGAAATTATGTCATCGATTGGTTTATTAATTTACACTATAGTTTTTAAGATGTACCCCGCGAAAATGAAAGAATGTGTTATTAATTTATGAAAAAAATGACATTAAACATAACCCATCGACAAAAAAATATAAAATGAATCATATTTTTTTTGTTTTAAAAAATAATATTTTCTTTCAACATGTACAACCATTTATACTGGTACCAACCAGTATTGACCTCCTGGGGACTTGATCTATCACATCGACAAAAAGCCACATACTCAGATATTATATATCAATCTTAAGGACATTAAATACTAATGGATTTTGATTTTCTTTTCATGCTAAATATTTATTGCTGAAAAGTACTTTACGAGTATGATATAATAAAATACTAAATATTACCAAATATCAGTAAACAAACACCTAAAAAAGTTATTATTGCTACCAAAGATATTTGTAAAATCTCAGTGTAATAAATATTTATAAACAAGGGGGTCTACTCCCTAGGAGCTACGCTCGCCAGTCCCCGTTAAGACTCTAAAAATCCGTTAATTTGATCGGTTTTTAAAAGACTGCATTATAATTAAAAAACCAGTAGCTATCTCCCTTTAACTGGTTTGCATTCATTCCCTTTTACTGAGGGATTTTAAGGCCAAATCAGCTGCAGTTAATTGCTGTTTTCGTGTTTAAATATATAAGATTAGTTAAACGTCTGAAAATCAGCTAATGTAAAATTCACTAACGTAACAGAGCTTTTGCTTCCCGGTATTTTTTAACAACGCTACAAGAACATGACTTTAAATAAGAGATTTTAAATGTAACGTTTTAAATCTGACGTAATTTTCCCCAAACTTTTGTTTCCCTTTGTAATACTATCCGAAAATTATTTTTATTGTTAAAAAGGATATATTATTATTTGTGCTGTCTTAGAAATTGCAACGACAGTTAAAAAATCAGCTCGAAATAGGAAAGAAATCATTCGTGTACGTGTCGAAATATTTTTTTATTTTAAACTGTTTTTAACAAATATTAAATAATTCATTATTTTATAGTTTTCTTTCTTTTTAAATATTCATTTGTATAAACAATTATTATGACGTGATTTTCAATATTTTCCTGCTGTTAACACCAGTTCATTTAATTCTAATTTGAAAGGCTTTTTCCTGTTAATAATTATCACGTGTTATTTTTAATTTAAAGAAAATATTATGTTTTGCTAAGTTTTACAATTGGTAACCATTTAAAATAATAACCTTTTCTGAAATATGTAAAAAATATATCTGGTATTGCTGAAAATTTGAAATGAAAATAAAAATAAATCCTCAAAAAATGAGTCAAATTAAAAAATAATTGCAGTCTGCACATCATGTGTTGCTAATGTTAGAAAAAATTATTCAATTCCTGTGTATAGTTTTGCTCCTATAAAACATTTTTAATGGCATGATTTTGACCAACTTTAAGATTAAATAGCTCTTAAAATAATTTAAAATAATTTTTCTATTTAAAAACTGTCCATTTCAGCGTATTTATCAAGCATTCCCACTATTTTCATATGATTGTATGCAGTATGTTTTCTTAATATTAGCGAACAAAGACCTCAGGTCACAAAAACATCAGTTACAGTTGCGGCGACAGTGTTGGTTTCTTTTTTTTTTTTAGACTAGTTATTATTTTATTAATTTGTTTACCAGAGGAACAAACAAACAGGATATATTAAATTTTTAACAACGCTTTAACGATCTTAAATGGTTTCCGTATATCAGTTAGAGATAATATTAAAACCCGCGTCCTTTCTTTTCTCAAAACATAATTCTTAATATGATAACTATGTTACTTTAAAAATGGAAAGTTTAAAAAATGACAATGGAACATTTTCAAATTATTTGAATAGCAGAACCACTATAGTTCTTTTGTAAAGAAAGTATTAACTATCGTATCTTCTTTAGGTGTCATTATTTTTCGGTAGACGTTTATTAACAATCCTATGCTAGGAAAAGGGTTGAAAAAGATTCATCACTTAAATAGAAGTGTCTTTTATTCAGAAGTTTCTCTATAAAAGAACTACGCAGCTTTCAGTTAATATTCCGTAGAGCATATTTTGAGTTATTAAAAGAAAATTCGTATTTATAAATTTATGAATTTTAAATAATATTAGAACGAAGTCTGAAAAGCAGTTACTCAGAAAATGTATAAACTGAACATTCATAAGGGAAGAATAAAAACAATTAAGATGTCGGATATTATATATTTTTAACTTTTAACACTGCCCAAAATGATATAATACTGGTACCAGGTTTATAAAACTCTAAGTATGTAAAATGTTTAATGAGTATATAGGTCACGAATTTTTTAAATTACATTCCAAAACGTCTCAAAGCTTACGCATTACTTGCATAACTGCAGGTACTGAAGTATATTATCAAAATGAATCCAGGAATTTGACATCATGTAATTTTAAGATAAAATATTTGAAGTTTTAGGCATTGATATTTTTTGTACAAAAAACAAATTTTCCCATTGCAATAATTTGTAATATTATAGACATATAAAATTTATCAAGATATAAGTAAAAAGCTTGTAATTAAAAAGTATTTAATATGAAGATAATTTAAATACGCTTTTCTTTATGTAGTACAAATTAAGATGTATTGCGTTGTACGATAATGTTACTTTTATAGATAAGATAAATATATCTAAAATAAACATACTTTTAAAAAAATATCTCAATATATCTCTATTATGTAATTTTTTCTTTAATTAAAAGCATAGTATTTTAAAAAAAGTACATCTAAAACCAGAAATAATTAATCATGATAAATTAGAAAATGCATTACTTTTGTAAATAATCCACACCTTTATGGAGAAAAATTTCTCATCGTTAACAGTATCATTATCACGCCCATATATCTCGTGAACTCATATCTGTTTAGGTATGGGGGATCAGATGACAGCAAACAAATCGGTTGGACGTGATTTGGTGACAAATAATGGTAAAAAAAATCCCAAAAAATCCTCTTATAGTGTCTAAATAAATTGGTTGATAAATGTGAGATATTGTGTTTAGACACATTTTTTAGAATAAAAATAGATGTTTATTAATTAAAAATAGCAAAACAAAACTTTATTTAATAAAACGTTGTATGTTTGTAACAAAACATATGAGTTTTTCCTTTTTAAAGAATATTATTATGTTTATTTTCTTTTTTTGAACTTGGAGCATTTTTAACAAACACTTTTTTAAAAGTACACAAGTTATATTGCTAAGAATTATTATAATTCATAGCAGTATTACCAACACTATTTATAAACAAACCATTATTTAGAAAACTGTAATTGTAAGGATAATTTATATAATTATTTACCAAATGCAAACAATTATCACTAAAATTTCCATTCACATTATCAAAATAAGAACTACTATTTGTGTTAACTGACATAGAATTTTCATAAATAGGCACATTGTTAGCATCAAAAAAATATGGCACTGTTATATTGTCATTATTATACTGAGAATTCAAATAAAAACTGGTAGGACACTCTTTTTGAATGTTAGAAGCTATATGTTTATCTTTAATTAATATAGATTTAAACGTCGGAGAGATGGTTATATAATGGTTATATAATATATATAACCATCTCACCGACGTTTATATAATGCTTGTTTATAAACTCAAAACCAAGTATATCTTCAAAATTAACATTCTTTATATCAGTAAGATAAAAGACATGATGAAAAAAAAAAAATCTATTTTGAATACAATCTCGATACATCCTTTAAAGAAAACTTTAGAGTTTATAGTTCATACAGAAATACTTCTAGATAAACATTTATAATGGATTTTGGATTTAATGCTGTTAAAGCATGCATGATCCAACAAACTTAAAGTTGAGCCTGTATCATGAGATTTGATATCTCATTATGTTGAACATTCATAATTATACATGGAAGTGAATAAATGTTGTCAAAAGAGCTGCAAATTACGTGTCGTTGTTGTACACAATCCTCAATTTGAGAGAATACTTTAATGACAAAGAATTTTCAGAACAAACAGGTCTGTTCATTGTTTGCACCATTGGTGATGTCTGTGTAACAGCGCTTGAAAAGGAAGTAGTTGAAGAAGAATTTTTATCAATCTGACATTCGTTTGAATTGTCACATGAGTTTACTGACCCTAACGAGTAAGATTAGGAGAGAAGGCGGTCATTTGCACCAATCTCCCTTACTTGTTTAAATGATAATTTTTATCATCATTTTTATTTTTAGAAAAGTAAGTAAAGTTTTTCTTTCTCTGAGAAGAATTCGAAGAAAAATGGGAGATGTGAGTGTGGTTGGCATTTTGCCTAGAAGAGTCAAGTAGATTTCTAAACTTGTAACATGCCTTCTTATGATGATTAAAACTACCACAAAACGCACATTGGATAACATTTTGTTTACGAAAATACTCTGAAAAGTTTTTCTTGTGAGGAAACTTGTCAAACTTTGGCCGAAAGAAAGATCGTTTTTGATCTGGCCTATGCTGAATAAAGTTTGTTTTGTTTCTAGAAGCAACGTTTTGCGTAATGGGTGAAGGAGAGTAAGTTACACGCTTTTTTAACATCTCTATGTCTAGGAGAATGTTCATTATGAGATTCAGATGGCGAGAATGCTATTTGCGAATTTCTATAGACTCTGTCCTTTTTATGTCTGATAGGAGCTTGTTCAACAAAACTATCAGAAAATTTTGAACTTTCACCATTATTTTCATTATCACGGGGAATAAACTTGGTCATAATGTTGATTAGATTTTTGAATAGGTAGTGAATCATATATATCTTGTAAAAATTGTGCTCGTTCAAGAGCTACCTCAAATGTGGAAATGTTTTCTTCTAGAATTTTCCTTTTAATTTGCTTTGCTAAAGCTTAAATAAAATCAAGTATATTGCGGTGTATAACTCTCTGCAGTGCGTAAATTCCACTGTAAAATGTGCCCCTCTTTCTTTTCAAAGAAACCTTCATGAAATGCATAACGTTAGATAATTGAAGATTGTAATTAGATTATTGTAATGTATAGATTATGTATATGATTTTGATTGTTATGTAATAGATTATTGTAATGTATAATAACATTAATTATATATTTAACGTTTGTTCCAAATTACTATGTAATAGGATAGTTAAAAATAAAAATTGTACATAAATAGCATGTTTATTAAATTATAATTTCAGTTATTATGATCATTTTTTACTTAAAAGTAGTATGACAAACATATATTTTTTGAACAAATCTGATACACTGAGTTTATAGTACCACCAAAAGTTTTTTTGACAATTTATTTATTTTCACTGATTTGTTTATTTTTGTTAATGGTAAAAACATAATTGTGTTAAAATTGTGGCTAAATTATACGAAAGAAGATGAAAAACAAAAACAAACTATACAAGTATGTTTCGCACAAAAAAAAATAAAAATAAAAATACAAAAACGTATATTAGCCCTAGAATTACACACATATATTTTTCGCACAAATCTGACACACTGGGTTCTACAAAACTAAAAGAAAAAAGTACTTTTTAATTATTGGTAAAAACACAGTTATGTTAGTTTTATATAGATTAAATGATAGAAAAAAGAACACGACATAAAATATTTTATTTTATATTTTATTTATTTATTTATTTGCCGTTCGCTGAGCTGATTTTTGCGCATGCGTAACGCGTCCATTTTTGTGTGATACACGTACCTTTACAGCGGTCTTTATGATTTTCGCATACGCTGAGGATTTTAAAACCGCACACGTGAGCGCCACTTTTGCAGTTCAAAGAATCCCCAGCTCATAACTCTGAATACCTATATCTGAAATCTCATCTCGATCGGTTGACCGGACCGGCCGCAACAGGTTCGACAGCATTTTTTTTTTATGAATAAAAATCGAGAGAGAAAGTTTGGGTAATATGGAATGGTCGGGCAATATGAAATCCTCCAATATTTGGCGAATAAGGTGTAGTTGACAAGCGTAAATTTGCCGAACGGTTTTCGAGTACTCCCAGGAGGCACTGCTCAGTTCTGGTTGGATACCTGTTGTTGAAGAGACCTGGTGAAATAAAGTCTTATTCTCAATCTTTGCAGTTTTTTGCAGGTAAATTTTATAAAATTCTTATTAATTATAAAATCTCATTGTACGTTATGTTAACCAAGTTCAGTATAAAGTTCAACAATTATATTTATTGCTGTGTGAGTCAGTTTTATTATATGCAAACTTCTTGACGAGTGAAGAGCTTATGTTTTCAAGATTGTTTGTCGAGCAATATGAAATATCTGCTAGACAACAGTTTCAAGACGACTCTATAAATTAAAACAACTTTTCAAAGAATCTGATGATTTATAGATGTTGTAACAAGATTTACTCACTAATCTCATACCAGTTTATCCGCTACCTCATACGGGTGGCTTATTTTCGACCAGTGTGATTTTCCCTTGCTACTTTTGGCCATCGCATTTTCTCGGCCTACATTTTTGATTATCTGGAATATTACAGGCTAGTCTGATGATTTATAGATGATGTGCTGAGGTTTACTAACTAAATAATTTTGATTAATATTGATATGTATTTTTTTTTCTTTCACTTTAAATGCATTAAAAAAATCTTAAGAAATATTCAAAGTTTGTTCTTTACTAATATTTAATGTATCTCAATTTTTTCTGCTCTTGACATAAATAAAAATGTAAATGTATTTCATAGTACCCGCAGTTCCTCTCTCTTTACATATAGGAATTATACCAAGAACATAACCATGAAATTTAACGAAAAGTGGGTGCAATAACAAGAAAAGGACATTTTAAAAATTCTTTTAAGAAAGCATTGAACGAAGATCTGAAAACAAAGAGCTACCCAGAGCTGAAAACAAAAATTAAGAAAAATATGTCCTAGATCATTAGAAGATGGTAAGGTCAAACAAATATCAATAACATGTAGCCTCCTGGGTTTTGCAATGTACATTAAGCTTGCATACACCAAACATGTCCCAAAATGATGACATTTTAGAGTAAACAAAAAACCAAAATTGCATAACTGGAATTCTAAATTTGAATAACAGATATTATTAACTCGATGAAACAAAAGCAGTTACATAAATAACTTAAAAATGCAACAATATCAAAATAAAATATATAAAAATTAAATTGCAACTATTATTAACATGCAAGTCGCTGTACAAATTGACCTGTAAAGACATGCAAAGGATACTTTACATTGGTTAACTCTACTCTCCACGTCCTGGATTTTTAGCCGAAACAAAGTAGACTAAAACTGTTAAGAAAGTCAGCTTTATAAAACTTGAATATAATTTCTCTTCTCCATTAACAATAGTTACTTTCCAATCTGCTAAATTTCAAACTTGCCATTTATCCAGAAAAAAAAAAAAAAAAAAAAAAAAACACGTCTTCCTGAACAGGACTTTAGCAGTGTCTCTGCATATATTTAACGATGACGCTTCAACATCCATCATGGTGTTTGGCATGCTGTCGTCGCAATTCCAAACATATTTTTGTAACATCATTCTCCTAATCGAAAATAAAATTATATGAATTGAAATTATAGAAATTAAAAAAAAATCTATTTAAAAAATCTCTGCTATTACATATTTTATAGAATCTTTTAATTTGTGCAAAAATAATATTTATGTAAAAAACGTTTTTACTGATATTTGAAAACAAGTGGGGAATGGTTTGAGTAAAAAATTAAAGCATACATATTAATCAAAAAGCTTAATATTTATAACATTTTCACAAATAAACAAATCCAAATCAGGAATATTAATGCGTAAACTATTGTAGAAATCTTTGACCAATTTCGAGCAGTGGAATAAGTTTCATTATTCGAAACTTGAAAATAATATCATTGATAAACTTAATAAATCTTGAAGATTGTGTTAGACAGTAAAACATGATTAAACTCATAATAAAAAAGTAACAAATTAATAGTACTTAAAAATTAGTACCATTGCCAAATCCACAATCTTGACAAAAAATAAGATCATTAAATGTTATAAAATTATTATGAAAACGAAATAACGTAAATTCAAGAAAAACTCTGTTTTAAAGTTCAGTTCTTCCTCTATGTGAAATAAATAAAAAAACGTTTTTTACAGTATTTTAGAGTCAGTCAATCGGAATGATTGGAAAAGATTTCCAAAATCATATGTATGAAAATTAGTGGGCGTAGCTTTATGTTTGCTTCAAATCTCTATACTAAAATTTCTGTACTAAAGTAACTTGTATTTATAAATTTAAATTAAAAAAAAACATTAATACGCTTCGAAAAATCTTCTAACTTAAAATAATTCTTTTTTCAATAGCTTTTGAATTACAACAAATAAAACTAAATTCAGTATGAATACATATTTTTTTTTTTTTTTTACTTTCCTAAAACAATTAAATTTATTAACAATATCAGTATACCCTGTTTATTTAAGGGTCTCGGGACTGTTAAAATTCGAATAAATGGAAAAAAAGACCATTTTCTGCATTTAATATCTTAAAATGCATATGATTTTAAACTACAATTTTTATTGGGATGATACACATAAGTAAGTTGTTTCATTTCAAATATTTTAAAAGTTGCAACATGCAGAATTAGTACTTATAGGGGGCTTCAAACTCTCAGACATTTGCAAAAAATTGGTATAACGGATTACGCCCTGAATTACAATATACATTTTGCAACTAGAATAAAAATTTTGGTGCCCCTATACTTTTAGATTGTAATAGTTACCACGAATCTAAATAAATTTGTATTTAAAGCCTTTTTGAATTTTTAATACAAAATTGTATTTAGCTAATACAAAATTTTGAAAATTTCCATAGTATAATCATCTAAAAAATATGTTTTTTTCAACAATAAAAAGAAAATTTTAGGTTTAGTTTATACAGACCAACAAGAAGCATATGTTTTGAAAATTTCATAAAAAAATATTCAGATGTCTTTGAGATATCCTGCGTGTTACACCCAAAAACGTCATTTGTAGAAAAATGACTTAAAATTTTCGGAATGTTGCTTCAGCTATTGGGCGGGTATAATTCTAAGAGCCATAACTTTTGTTCTAATGGGAATTTCTAATGCATCAATGCTTTTTTATAGGGGAAAAAAGTTAATTTGTGTATACATTTTTTTCTTTTTCTTTTTTTTTTTTTTTTTGTCAAAGACTTGTTTTAAAAAATCCTTTTTTAAAGTATTTTACAAAAATGATTCAGAAAAATACCTCAGTCGAAAACTTATCAAATCATAAAACAGGTAAAATGTATATTGAAAAACTTCTGTTTGCATTATTCTTAATGTATTTTAATTAATAAGCGAAATTAACATAAAAAAATAATAACTGTACCAATATTATGAGTTCAAAATTGTGCTATCAATCACTGGGAACCAACCATCACTAGGAAAATCAAATCACTCTCACTTTTCTACTCTCAAGCGTTCACCTTCCTTTTCTACATGTATATATATATATATATATATATATATATATATATATATACATGTATTGTATATATAATATGTATTAGTGGTAGTGAGTTTCGGCCAGGACAGTGAGTAGCAAAATCACTGTTCTGGCTACTCACTGGCTGTTTCTTCTTACTGTTCTGAACGAAACCCACTGCCAATAATACATATTTTATATACTTTTTTTAAATGTTCGGCTGCTTTTAAAATATAACCCACTGCCGAGGAGGCCGCAGCTTGTTTTTTCCTAATTTTTCTTGATATTTTGATTTTCTACAAACAGTTATATTATTTTTGTTCTGTGAGACGTGTGCGTTAGTTCAGGGTAAATATAATCTTTTACGGGTTTATACTGAATTTATGTGTTTTGCTGGAGCTTTTTGGCGCATTTCACATGAATGTAATTTGTTTTTTGTTGGTGATTACTATACTTTACGTGTGTGTATATATATATATATATATATATATATATATATATACAGGGTGTCCGGTCTCAACGGTGTCCAATGGCTAATTCCTAAACCGTTAGTCATAGACATATAGTTACAATTACAAAAATGTTTTAAATCAGGTAAAGAAATATTTTTAAAGCGATTTGGGTCAGTAAAAATATTTCTTAAAAAATTACGAAATTTAAATTTTTATACGGTCCCCAGGTCCTATAAGTTATATTTAGTAAAGTTTTCTTATTACACTGACAAGTAAGACAAAAAAAGTCCCATTCATATAACTCTAAAATTGAGCGAGTTATGAAACTTTAAAAATGTGTGACTTATGCCACTTTTCTGCTCTAAAACAAATGAGTTCGGCTTGACTTTGAGAGATCACATACCAAGTGCTTAAAGTATTCGAAGATCTTATTTCATGTGTATCTGCGCTTTGAAAAAAATCGTACAAGTATTACGATTAAGTTAACATTTATAAAGTTTCAGATTGGCTAAAATAACATATATTTTATTTTGTCAGGTTTTGAGACTATTTCTTTTATGAATTCTTTTAACAAAAAATATGTTATTTTTATAAGTTTTTATGTTACTTCAATGATCATATGTATGTTTTTCCAGTTCAAAATTTGTACCCGAACTGTAACTCACTTTTAAATATCCGATCGAGATTACATTTTACATACTGGTGCAAATCCAATAACAATCTAATATTATTATGATTTTCGGTGGTTACCATTTATACTTATTTTACAGGATAACACAAAAAATTTCGAATAAATTCCCGCCAAGAATTTTAAGAAAAAGTTTTAGATAATACAAAACTGCGATTTTTTTTTTTTTTTTTTTTTTTTTTTTTTTTTTTTTTTTTTTTTTTTTTACGTTTATGTATTTTTTAGCACTGAATCCGAAAATTACATTAATTTTTAACCATTATGTCAGAATATTTCGCAAATCATAAATTGTCAAATTTAAAGAATAACAAAAATCGGATACATAAATTAGAGGAGATGGTTGTGTTTTTTAACTTTTGATAATTGATTTTTACGTACTTTTTAGCACTGAATCTGAAAATGACCTTCATTTTTAACCATCACGTTAGAATATTTTTGCAAATCGTAAATGTGTAAGTTAAAATATAGCGAAAATCTCATACTATAAAACATATGTAAAACTTTTTTTGTTTTCTTTTATTTTATTTTATTCAACAATTTATTCGATATTTTTGCTTATCTTGGGATTCTTATAGCTAAATAGCTGAGTGGTCCGATGAGATGTGGGAGCAGATTCAATTTTAATTTGAATTTTGCGAAAAATTCTGATGTGATGGTTAAAAATGAAGGTCAATTTCAGATTCATTGGTACATAATACATAAGAATCAACTTTCAAAAGCTAAAAAACATGACATAACCCAAATTTTGCAGGCTGGTGTAATCTAATAATATTTTAAAATACGTATCATTTTTAAAGGATTGAGGCTGTTAATTTAGAATCACTTTGTTTAACAAAAATTCTGTTTTTTCTTTCTTCTTAAATGTTTATTACAAATTGTATATTTAGCATTAATATGTCAGAATGATTAAAGATTTCAAATTTATATTGAAATGTTAATTTTACTCTCAACCATTTTTTAATATATCTGACGAAATTATATTTCGACTAAATTTGTGAATGAATTTGCAGCGAAAAATATGCTCCAACTTTAAACAGCTATTACTCGGTCAATTTTAATCGTAGAATAACGGGACTTTTTGTGTACTAATTATCAGTGTAAAAGGAAAATTTTACTAAATATAACTTATAGGACCGAGGGACCGTATAAAAATTTAAATTTCGTAATTTTTTAAGAAATGTTTTTATTGATCCAAATCGCTTTTAAAATATTTCTTTACCTGATTTTAAACATTTTTGTAATTGGAACTATATGTCTATGACTAACGGTTTAGGAATTAGCCATTGGACACCGTTGAGACCGGGCACCCTGTATATATACTTCATTAAAATATGCAAAAAGACATATGATATAAATTCAGAAAGAAGGTGTATATTAAAATTTTTATTGACAATTAACTGTTAACATTTAAAATAATCTAAGGTAACCTACACAGGCAAAAAACTGTCTGTTTCTACTCAGTCTGTGGAGAAATATGAATGACTCCACCCCCAATTGTGTGTTTCATAGTTAAATGTTTTAATTTTTTTAATATACATCTTCTTTCTGAATTAATATTGTATTTGTTTTTGTATATTTTAATGAAGTAAATTTTGTGGCATTTCATATAAGCTGCTTTTGCATCTGTTGTGCAAATGTATACCTGCTATCCTTAACTGTAGCTGAATTATCTATATATTTCTGTATTACTTGTTGCATGTTCCTTCTTTATTCTGTAAAATGTCTGTGTTATGAATATTTGCTAAGTTATAACTTTAATTTCAATTATTTGAAATCGATGACGATTTGTTATATATATATATATAATAAATTTTAAATCACAAATATATGAAGAAATTGGTAAAGTTCTGAAGATGATTTATAAATGAACATAGGAAACCAGCATGTAAAATAAGAAACTATGAAGGACCCACAGAATCGTCAGAGGAGGTTGTGAGTTCATACATAGAAGATGCGTTATTTCATCCAATTTTGTCGGCATTAAGCCTAAAATGACAAAATTTAGCTCCTTATAACACAAACATTACAGAAAATAGATAATAAATATCTAAGAGAACTAAAGAAAGATACACCTCATACAGGATATTAAAAATTATTAGAGCACATTACCTGAATTACGTACTAGGAGTCAAAACTACAGCATATCAGGATGGAAAACATAGTTAAGACTATTTTAACATGTGAGCTACAGTTGAGCATCTGAAAGAAACCCATAACTGTGCTGCCATCTGGTGTGAGAATGGAAAAATGTCACTTGGGACTGGATTAATAACAATAATGTTGAGTTTTGCCATCTTTAGCCCAAAAAATAAAAAATAAAAGGAATGAAATTGATTGAAGAAATCAAGAAAAGACTTAGATTAACTTTTAGTTAAAGTAGAATGAAAAAATATGAATAAACTTAATAAGTACTGAGTGAATACAAAATAAAATAAAGAATAGGATTAAATTGATACAAAAAAATAAAGAAAGAAATAATGATATAAAACTAAATAAAAGGGCAAAGTGATTAAATTAACTATTTTAAAGACAAAATATAGTAATATAAAAAATGAGAATATAAATAACATTTAAAAAGATGAGGAATATTTGAGATTGTAAAATATAGCCTTGTATTATGTAACTAAATGTGAAAATTTAAAAAGCAATGAGGAATAGTGAGATAGTAAAATATATCTTTATATGATGAAGCAAAATGTGAAAATTTTTTATGTTAAATGCATGATACCCCGTATTTTTTTACAAATATATATATATGTCCATACAATATATAAGCATATATGCATACACATATACATGCTCGCACACATAAAAACATATAAGGTTTTAAACTTTTTTTAGCATTCCCGACCTTAACCCACCTTAATGGCATTTTTATTTTTTACTTTTTATGTTTTTTAGTGTATAATGTATGAAAAAACATACACATACACCATACGTTTTTTATAAATGTATATATATATACATACATATAATTTTTTGTGTGTATGATTTTGTATAATTTTTCAGTAATCCACATCCTACCCTCCATAATAATGTTTTCGATTTTTTAGTTTTTTAATAAACATATTAAATGCCTATACTGATAAGAAGTAGAAAAAAATGAATATTAAGGTATGAGCCATGCAGATATAAAAGAGATGGGATAATTATAAGACAATGCTAATTGCTTTAATTTAAAAATATTAGGCTGTAAGAATTGGGAAGAACATAAACGTTTGATGCGAAGACTATGATTAAGCAGAATATTTCTATATACTGAAATATGTAAGCAGGAATTGAAGTTCGTAAAATTAATTTCATTAAATGAAAATTCATTGCATTTATCATAAATGTTGAATGCTAGGGTAATATTAGGGAGAATATTAATTTTAACATCCATAAAATTGATACTAGAATTATTTGAAAAGTTAGTAATATGTTCTAGATTAGAAGGGTACTTTACAGGAAGAGGTATAGAATTATTATCTTTAAGAGAAAGAATAATTATATCATCTATGTATCTGTAGAGCAATATATTATTATTAACAAATTTACGTTCATAAAAGTAAAGATATAAATCAGATAACATGTTTGATGAAGCAACTCCTTGAGTTATTTCCTGTATTTGAATAAAAAAAGCATTGTCTTAGAAATTAAAATTATGAAATATTAGAAAGTTAGTCAAAGATGTGAAGTAGTCAGTATCAATGTTATCAGGTAAATTTAATAAAGGAAAATATTCTATAAATAATGTATTATTATTAACAAATTTACGTTCATAAAAGTAAAGATATAAATCAGATAACATGTTTGATGAAGCAACTCCTTGAGTTATTTCCTGTATTTGAATAAAAAAAGCATTGTCTTAGAAATTAAAATTATGAAATATTAGAAAGTTAGTCAAAGATGTGAAGTAGTCAGTATCAATGTTATCAGGTAAATTTAATAAAGGAAAATATTCTATAAATAATGTATTGATAATAGAATGTAAGTCTTTTAGAATGATATTATTAAATAGGTCTTTGAAATCTAAAGTAATAATATTATTGACATTTGTTAATGGCTTTATTTTATCCACCAATTAAAAACTGTTTTTAATGCAGTGAGTGTCGTCTTTTTTTTAACTGATAACTCATAAATTTGTGTAAGAATATTTTAAAATAGTGCATTAGCACGAGTATTATATGTATTACAACCTAGAGTGACAGTGCGGAATTTAAGAGGATTATTGTGAAATTTTGGAATCATGACTACATAAGGATAATTGAGATTGTTATTTTTAATGCCTAGTAATTTGTGATAGCTTAAAATATGATTATTATTTTCCTTTAATGTAACATGATGAAGTTTGAAATTATTAGTAGAAGTGACTGCTTTAGTTAGAAGGTGATGATAGTAATATTTGCAGATGATAGCATAGTTGTTAGCAGACTTATCTGCATATATAATGATGAAATTATTTTGAAGTTCTGCAATATGTGGTTTAAGAGTGGAGAAAGAAACTGAATTTTTGGCAATATGCAGTTTTAATAATTGTTGTTTCAAAAGAAAGATGACATAATGCTTCCAATCTACAAAATATTCAGTAGGTTTGTTATAGTTGATAGCAATTTTGTAAATGAAAAAATCTAAATCATATGTGAATTGTTTAATGACGGACTGTAAATTACACTGTGAAGGAATACAATATTTAGTGCCATGACGCATCAAAGATCTTAAATGAATATTATTGACAATGTCCAAATTACCAGTTATAACATGTCCATGATGGGCATTAATATATGTATTTAGATGGGGATAATTGCATTTACATGTAAAAATATCAGTGTGTGTGAAATGTTTAGAAAACTTATCATAATTGAAAATTTTACGACCTAAACTAATAGGATATTTAAAAGAGCTTTTTAGATTAACACGTTGAAGTGGGAATTTACATTGCTCGTTGTGAAATAATTGATTAAGTTTAATTTTATTAAAAACAGAATTGGTAAAGGTAACGATCAAATGTGAATTACTTTTATTTAATTTTTGTGTTTTTTTGTTAATATTGACATTAAGAGCAGTTAACCTATAATGTATATAAACATTATATAATATTACAATTCATCATAATTTTTTTAATAATAAAAATTAATGAATTGTGTATCAATACATTACACTGACATTATACATAATAAATCTATATCATCTACTATTAATTTAACTAATCATTAATGAATTTTTCAAAAAACTATTACGCAATCACCAATATATGGAGTATTAAAAAAATAAAACAATAACAATTGGCGAAAGGAAAATGAACAGGAAGGCGAATGCATCAAAAGAACAAGTAAATATAGATATATATGTAGGAAATCATAAATATTTGAAATATTTTGTAAAGCTATTTGTAACTAAAACATTTTAACTAATGAATATATAACAGAAATAATGAAACATTGTCAGCAACAATAAATTCCTTTCACGGAATGTCTGATCTCAAAATTGAAAATTCATTGTTGCAAAAAGAACAACTGCAAAACGAACTAAAAAAATGAGAGAACGATTATGAATAAAATTGGAACTAATGATTCGTAACTCTTTTTAAAGGGCAATATAACGAAATCATTAGTAAAAAGAGGTTATTTTCTGAGGTAGAAATACTAAGCTATAGCTTAAATGCTTATTTTCACCATTGCCCGATTAACCACTACCAAAAAAATGTAAGAAATATATAATTAATGAGTATGTAAAACACGGAACGAACAATATCATGCACAATCGAAATAAAAATGAAACCTGCGAGTTAAAACTTACCCAAAAATAAAATCAAACACTCTTTTAAATATCATATATGAATTGAAACCATGCATCCTCACAATCACAGCAAAAACTCCGCCATATTAATGGTTAACAGATAAATGCGAATTCTGACAGTTCAAAATAAAAAGAACAGGGGAATAATGATATTAATAATCTAAATATAGTAATTCTAAATTATTATCGTAATAAATCTATATATTATAAATCCTTTTATATGCTAATTAAAGGATTCCAGAGTAAATCCATTACAAAATAAGACTGAAGAAATACAGTTATTAAATTGAAAAGGAGGAATGACGATGATAGTATAAGTAGGCATCACAAGATTTAAATAAAAAGGAATGTGGATAATTTTATAGTGCTGTCATCTACTGATGATTCTTCAAGTAATAAACCAGTTTACATTAATATTAAGTAAAAATACATTTAGTGCTGCCATCTGTCTTAGATTATTGAAATTAATTAAGTATGGAGAATTATAATGCAAGTTTGAAAATCATAAATCCAGATTTATTCTTAATTAAAAAAAAAAAAAAAAAAAAAAAAAAAAAAAAAACAATAACAACAGCACAACATGTATAATTAATCTATAACTATTAATTACGTGTATAACTTACATGTATTACATGTATAATTACATGTATAACTATATCAGCTAAATAGAATATCGATAACAGATTATTAGCATCTATAATGTAATGTTTCATAACTATTTTTAATAACTTTTAAGTAAATAAATAATATAAAAATACTTCTCTATCCGTCCCTTTATAAAATTTAATTTTTAATTTTTTAATCATTTTTTTTTCATTCATTCCTTTTTTTTTTGTGGTGTGGTGTGTGTGTGTGTGAGGGGGGGGGGGGGCAGATACAACTAAATATAACATTTTTACCTGATTATATGTACATATGAGTCAATATCTGAAAATTGGACAATTTGCGTCCACTGCCAATAATATTCTATTAATTATACTAAAACCAAAATCTGAAAAATGTAATATATTGTATGTGTATACACTTAAATGTATATACACTTGCCATAACAATTAGCAATGATAAATGGTCATATGATGATGTATAAATAATTAATTTAACTTTTAAACAAACGAAATCATCATTTCAGTCCCTGTCCCCAGGTACAAATATCGAATATTAAATGTATGCTGTAAAAATTTTTATAAATATTTTTAACTTTTGCTATTATATATTTATATCTATACATATACAGTATGTGAACATATAATGCTTCTTTACTCGTATAGATTGTATAGTAAAATACTGTAGTAAATATATATGTTCCCGAGGTTGACGATCGTATCAGTTCCTCTAACCACACATTTAGCTTACCAGAAACTTGGTGGCGCTGGAAGAATTATTTCCATTGCAACAGCAACTATAGTTCAACTATCCACCATGGATAAAGTTAAGTTGTTCTTCTCATTGTTTCATTTTTAGAAATATTTAGTTTTTTTCTGAAAAGGGATGACTATTTTTATATAGCATCATTCATGTCCCCATATTTAATTTTTTATCTATAAGAAAAGCTTATTGCAACTTTATTTATATAACATACAAATGTCACATGGAATATTTTATCATTTAAATGTGTTCAAAATGATTCAATAAAATGGCTGTGCAGCTTTTAAGACAAAAACATTACCTCAGTCCCCCATCATCTCAGTCCCAATTATTAGACACTGATTATGGTGTTAACAGACACTTATTTCCATAAAAGTTTATCCTACGCAAAAACTATACATCCTTGATATCAAAACACTACAACATTCAAATGACAAAACATGTATCATAGTATATAATTGTATTTGAAAGTTGGTATATTAATTCAAAAAAAATAAAAATTCTGGAGTGAAATGGTCCAATTTTTAGATATTGACCCATATATCATATACAGTATTAGAGTCCACTTTAATTAAAATATAAAGTCAAATTTACTGAAGCAAATTAATATAATAATTTAAAATCGTTTTAAGGATAATTAAGGTTTCCTTGTTCATCACAACCAACATAAACACAGAAACTAATTATTACAATGTACTTTTCCATATTTTTGTTCTTTTTTCCTTTTTCTTTATATTATATTTTTATTAAATCACTCTTTGCGTATAAATTATCCAGACATTTAATTTTTTATTTATTTATATATATATATATATATATATGCCAGCAGGCTAAGCCCGCTGTACTGGTCCATTTTTCAAATAAACCTTCAGTAAAGCGAAAACCCGTAACCTGTAACCTAACGATTTCGACCCTGTATTTAAAATTAATATGGACCTTCACCTGAAAAGTCCTTCCGCTTTTTCTGAATACGCATCGGACGCGATTGCGCTATTATATTATCTGATGCGTTAGATGAAATTCGGTCAATTCAGAAACAACTTTTTAGTACATCATGTAAAGTTTTGGAGGGAAATACGGTCATTACGATCATCAGAAATTAAAATGTTCTCTAATCACCACATCTACTAAAAAAGAGACAATTACGATGATTGCTGAGATTGATCGTTTAACTTAAAGAGTGTTCGTGTTATTCACTTTCGTTTGATAGTTCTTTTACTCCAATGTTCTTAGCTTGGTGCAATGTGTTTATCTGTTAACATAAACACAATCTCTCTATACGTTACATTATATTTGGTAATATACGTCTTCTTTTGTCAGGTTTTCTACAGTTTCTTTTACATCTTAGAATTCCAGTAAAGTAAATACAGTTAAAACAGTATTTAACTTTTATATTTTAAAAAATGTGAATCATGTAAAAGAGGATATTTAAAGCTGAATTGTGTAAATAAAATTAAAACAATGTCATTTTCACTGTCGTTTCTTTATATATACCAGTTTCGTCTGTAAGTCACATGAGGTAGGAGTTTAAAAAGAAACAGAACAAATATATTAAAAAAAATGTTACTCACAAGGAAGGTCTCCTTAAAGATCATACTCAAATTATTTTGAAACAAAAAGTGCTTATAAAACTATTTATGTATGTAGTAAAGCATCAGTCAAATTTGGCGGCGGAATCTGAGTAAAAATCTGAAAAAAGAAAAAAGAAATACGAGCATTTGGCGCAAAAAAGACATACGTTCCACGCTGTTTGGCTAGTCAACACATTTCCTTCCCAAATGGAAGATATTTAAATGCATTTGGAAATATCTTGTTAAATAAGATTTTAAATGCCTAAAACTCAATGAATTTGAACCTAAAAGATGGATTAGCGTATTGTTTTTGATCTGTAAGCGTATATACAAATTGAGTGTTGCAGTAGTTATTTAATTTTACATGGCTTCACCGGCTGGAAATTTTTAAGGGTAGTATGTGATTAGCCTGTCGACGAATTTCGCCAAGTTATATAAATTGCCAAACTACTCGCCAAAGTATACGAATTGACAAAATTTTTATTTTAAACAACAAAAGAATAAATAAATTTGCAAACATTAATAAAATTGCAAATAGAAGTCAAATTAAAAATCACTTGATGACGCAACAATCACGTGTACCGTGTTTAATGCCAAGTGAATGTCAAATTTACGATCAGCCATGATTGGCATTTAATCTTATATCTTGGCAATCGTTTTTTTTTTTTTTTTTTTTTTTTTTTTTTTTTTTTTTTTTTTTTTTTTTTTGTCGACGGGATAATCAAGTAGTACCGTTTTTAGTTTGTTTTAAAAATGCTAATTAAGGCAAATTAAAAATGCTATCATTAAACATTTTTACATTAAGTAGTTGTTTCCATGGCAATAATAACCTTCATTTCTTGTTTCTGACACTAACAATATCGAAGTCAAATTGCCAATGTTCAGAATCGGGTATTAATTTTGAGTTTGGAAAAATTTAATAAACTTTGATTTTGTTTTATACCGTATAATTACGATAGTAAAATTTTAATATATGCACATGTAAAGGTGTATGACAAAACTATAGTAATAAATATGTATATATTTAAGTTAAACTTAACCTAACTAACTTTGTATGAAGAGTATAAAAGTTTTACTGAAAAATTAATTATCCTAAAAAAGTATCATTCAAAATTTTATTGTGTCGCCAACCAGCATTAAGTCGCCAAAAAAAGAAAAAAAAATTTCATTATTTTTTTACTAACGCTAAATCGAGGTTCTGCCGATTTTTTTAATAAACATATTATATGTTATGAATATATAGTTATAATATTATATAGTTATAATATTATATATGTTAGAATATTCTATATATTTCTCATCAGAAATTTTTTTTCCAAATATTTCTGAGCATATGGAAACTTCCTTGATATCATCCTATCAATTTTTCAGATGCCTTTTTCTTAACCTGACGCAAAAGATAAATAGCCAAATCTTATTTCAATTGCAGTATTTTAACTGATTAATTTTTTAAGCATTACGAACATTCCTTTTTATGTTTAAATTAAATATTTTAGTTTTTTAATATTATCACTCATTTAAACGAATTTTTTCTTTAAAATAAAATTAGTAACAGTTTTTTCTTTTATTTTTCGAGGTGTAATACCCGTTTCAATTTTTTTAGCAACGATAATTTTCGCCAAGAAATAAAATGGTAACCTTATCGTCTAAAATAACAGAACATTCCGTCATAATTCTATAACTATTCTACGTAGAACGATGTATTACAGTAAAACCTTCCCTGAAACGATACATATCTAACAGTATAAGTTCCGTCAAAATCAATGCAGTAGAACTCGAAATATAGTCGTTCGTAACGAAATTTCCGTTTGGATTTTATATATATAAGTAGATATATATTAGTACGCAAAATGTTAACAGTAACATACAATTTACTTCCATATTATCCATTGTTTAGATCATAAATCAACTACTTGTATATTAAAGAATATCATATATACACGTATTATATATGTGTGTGTTTGTGTATAAAGTGTACATTTAGAATTGTAGTGTGTCAGTTTAAAATTTTAAAATATGAATTGCATTAAAAAATGCATAACCAATGTAACTTTTACCATTACATTATAGCATATGCTTCCGTGCTTTATTCAACTGTATCTATTCATCTCCCTATGTAAATTACCTAGAAGGAATCTTTTTTTATTTTCTCCCATAAACGCTTCCTTCTTAAATGATGAAATAATCGGGAAAAAGAAGCAATTTCCTCTCACTATATTATCTTTGATCCTTACTTTTTATTCATTTATAATGTTCTCATTATTTAATGTAACCTTTTAAAATTGTGTTACAATGTTTCTCTTTCAGACGGAAATTAGCTTTATTTGTAGTTTAATGGTAAAAAAAAAAAAAAAAAAAATAGCTTTTTTTTTCTCTTTGTTTTTGTGATTAGTGTAAAACATTTTCCATATTATAATTCATCATTATTTTATACTAGATAGTTATAATTCAAATAATTTTTCTTTTACGAATTATTTCCTAGTAAGTTTTAAAAGCCATAAAAGAAGATAAATAATTAAAAGTTTGATTACATTTGTTTTTTCTTGTTTACTAGCTATAAATACGCTTCAAGAAATCTTGAAGTATAACATAAAAATTATTTTCAATGACTCTTACATTACAACAAACGAATCTAGATTCAGTTGCTGTTTGGTGAACTTTAGGAGTTAAAAAAAAAAAAAAAAAAAAAAAAAAAAAAAAAAAAAAAAACGGAATCTATGATAATTACTAATTGTAAATTGTATGAGTACATTTTTTCCACTTTCTTAAAATAAGCATTTAATTTATTGACAAAAACAGTATGACATTGATTCTCTTATTATAAAATAAAATTATCTCAAACCTTAGTATTTTTAATTTTTTCATTAATTTTATCAATGTAGGATATTTTTTAAATATTTGCATAGTTGGAAGGTGTCTTATCTACGGGTACAATTGCAAAATTATTATGCAAATAATCTATGTAATTTATATAATCTTTACTAATTCTGTGATATTCCTATTCATTATTATTAACTTCTCTGTTCACAAAAAAAATTATAACTTTTAATGTACGCAACTCCCACTCCAAAAATACTTTGGAGGAGTGTTAAATTTGTAAATTTAAACATGATAAAATTACCCAAATTATTTTTTAAAAAATAACATTAAAAGCAGTTAAAAGCTTACCAATTTTCTATTTATACTATATTTAGTTCCAAATCCCCTTAAAAATGTAAATTCTTCGTATGTATAATATTCAAATTTCCTATAACAACATGTCAATAAAATCATCCACAAAATCAATATATCTATCGTTACATTATAAAAAATTAGGATTGTCACAAGAAAATGGTCAGACATATGTTATTGATAAACTTTTAATTCAGAGGGATAGTATAGCAACTGCGATATGAAAGTTTTTTTTAGGAAAGAAAAGTGTTAAATTTGCGTATTATTTTTATTTTAAATTCCTCAAAAGTCTTCTGCTAAAAAAATATTATAAAAAAAAGTATTTTACCTACATGATTCAGAATACCTACATGATTCAATTGTCGTGCCAGCTCGGGCCGAACTTTTAATTTTTACACCGAATCTTGTCAAGATATTTTTTGTTCGTTCCGGGCTGGGGTCGGCTTTGTAAATTACGGTCCATGCAGATCTCTAATCTTTAATTAAATAAAAACAAATTCAAATTCGACAAATAATGTTTTGAGTTATAACGCTTTTAAACTAACCCGCTTAAAAAAATCATTTATTTATTATTTTTAAACTTTATGAGAAATTTCAAGATGTGACTTTATTCAGTGTTGCTTGTGGGCTACTTGTTTTTAATTCATATTTCTTGATTGACACAACTTTTTTGAAACAGTCAAATTCGTCTTAATTAATGATATATTAATTAAAGTAAAAACAAGAGGTATTTTACCATTTCAGAAAAGTGTTGCCAATCAAGAAACCAGAATTAAAAAGAAGTAGCCTACTGGCAACAGTGACTTAGTTTGCAAATTATAAGGCTAACCATCACAAAAAAGAAAAAAAAAACAAAAACAAAATTCTAACTCAATAAATATATGTTTTTCATGTTTACTGGAACTCTTTAAGAAACATTGTTTCTTGGATTACATGCATTTTAATTTGTGTCTAATCCATTAAAACCTGACGAATTTTTTAAACTGGCATAACTCTGTGAGTTTTATAGATATGAAGATGGAATTTTTTGTGTTTAATTCAGGAATGAATAATGAAAAAATTTCTAATTGGAAATTTTACACTACGTGGGCCGTATAAAAATTTAATTTTTGTATTTTCTCAAATAGACCCCCCATGGAGTTGCAACTTATCTCATCAAATGTTGCACCTTTTTATGAAACTTTGCAATTGGAAGTTTGTGCCTAGGGGCAATATTTAAGGAGATATCCTATTGTTTCGATATTTATGAATCACACTGTATATATATTATATACATACACAAATTAAAAATGACTTAATATTCCTTTGTGACTTATTATATAAGTAGGCAATTTTTTTTTTCTTTGTGTGTTCGACAAGAAGGTAGAAACACTTTCAAGAAAATTATCGACACAGATAGATATTAAGGTATTGTATTTTTTTCCTTTCGATAGCATACCAAAAAATAATTCAACATTTCTTAAAATATCACGCTGATATTTTAAAAAAGCATAGTTTTTTATATGTATTTAATATACTAAAACTTCGAATGCAATAAATCATGTATCATCATAAACACTATTATATTTTAATTATTTATCTAAAATAGTAAAAAAAAAAACTAATCTGTATAACTGCAAATTTTCATTATAAAAAACGTCTATTGTCTCTGTTTTAATTCATATGAAACATCCTTTGAGATTTAAATAATTTTTAAGCATAAGAGCGGGTGCAGAATGTTAATCACATCGGACGCTACTTTTAGGATTGATTTGGCAGGAAGCCATGCGTTCCTGAAAACCATAAAATTAGTTAAAACACCAACAGCACGAATTATATTGTAATTCAGTATCATTTTCATACAAATTTACCTCCTTTTTATGCAATAGAATATATTTTGTTACTTATTAGATGGAAAATGATAAGGCAGGAGGCCATGCATTGTTGAAAACGATAAAATTAGTTAAAACACCAAAAGCACGAAATATATTGCAATTCAGTATCATTTTCATACAAATTTACCTACGTTTTATGCAATAGAATAGATTTTGTTAATTCTTAGATGGAAAATGATAAGGCAGGAGGCCATGCGTTCTTGAAAACGATAAAATTAGTTAAAACACCAACAGGACGAATTATATTGAAATTCAGTATCATTTTTATACAAATTTACCTCCTTTTTATGCAAAAGATTAGATTTTGTTACTTCTTAGATGGAAAATGATAAGTTTATTTAACTTTTTTTTTTTTAAACTAATGACATATAATATGTATAATTATAATATTTCACGTTAATTTAGTAAAAGAAATAGTAGCAAAAATAAATCTGACATTTATTTTATTTTATTTTATTTATTTATTTATTTATTTATTTATTTATTTATTTTTTGGGGGGGGGGGTCATCAGTTTAAAAATTATTTGTCATTTAAAGAGTATCATTAAAATTTGGAAAATTGTAACGGGTTATTGATCACATAAATCGTTACTTTTAGGAGAATATCTGACAGGAAGCCATAGATTTATTTAAAAATCATACATTTAGATTTCGAGCTGTAAGTAAAAAACCAAAAGCATCAATATACAACTTGACAAATAAATAAATAATTACATGCGTCACTTTATATAAAATTGAAAGTTAAAAAATCTTGGATTGGAATATTCTTAAAGGAAAACTTTAATAAGAGTACTATATTTACAACTATATTACATATTAGTATTAAAATACTAATACTTAGAGACGCAATGCCCCCACATTCATATTTCAATATTTATGATAAACTTCAAATCCTAAAGGAAAAAAAAAATCTAAAGCAACATTTCATTGCATTCTATTTCAAAATTAACAGGTGTCCTCAGAGTGAAAGTGGAAGTAGCAGTAAATTGTTCACAGCCCCAATCTAACAGTTACTCTTTCTCTACAGAGATATCGATAAAGATAAACTTGTTACAAACCAAAAAGTACGAAAATGATTGGTAATCCATACCATTTTCACATATATTTAAGTCATTATAGTGCAGTAAAATAGGTTTATCTTATGAGATAAAAGCTTTATGACACATGTTATTTAAGATACCATTATAAAGACATATTTTTGTTCTTGTTAGAGTTCCGTACTTAAAAAGTTAAAACGGAACCATTATAAGATCACTCCTGAGTCTATCTGTCTGTCTGTCACAGCCCTTTTACTCGTAAACTACGCAACGTGGAAAGTTCAAATTGGGGAAGTAATAAAGATTATTGACCAACATATTTACAGATTAATAAATATTCATAAATATATTTAGGAAAAATGTAGAGGGGCTAGTTAAGTTACTTGAAAAAAAAATCTTTTCTTTGTATATCGTGTGGGGTATCGTGTGAAAGCTTTCGTAACGCTGAAATCAAAAATATATTTCATTTAATTTTAGGTATTATATTTTCAAAGTTATGGTGGAAAATGTAGTGCAAAAATATGTCCCCCCCCCCCCATCTAATTCCGAATCTGTTAAAACTAAAATTATGAAAAAATTAGAGGTAGTAGACATTAATTTAAATCTTGCAGGAAAATGATACCGATTACCCCAGATCACATAGTTTTTCTGAAAATCGTATTTTTCTGTTACAATCAAATTGCGATTTACAGGCTTCAGCAAAAGTGTTGAGCAAAGCTGGAGATACCTATCGTAGCAGAAGTATAAAAGCATTGTTGATAATGAAGTTCGTAAAAAATCGTCGGTAATTAGCCGAGATATTAACCCTTAAAGACACGGACGGTTTGGACATACATAATGACAAGGACGGCGTACTCTATGCTCCATCGGCTTTTAAAGCATAGATAACAAATTTTAAATATACATTTATGTGATGCAATGTCCAGTAGCAGTATAAAAGCAATAAACGTCAAATTGTTAAAATCGGACTAATTTAATGAGAATTAATCACATAAATACTATGGGATTCGCGACTAGTTTCCATTGAGTGGCTCTCTCAATACACCTACTATGTCTTTAAAGGTTAATTAAAAACCTATATGGAATAACAAATATACAGAATAACTATATTTGCTATTATTTAGGTTCCATATATCTTTGAACTTTCAGGAATATCCATTTATATTTTTCTAGTATACAGGGTTCAAAGGAAAGTCCGTTTAACCTGAAAATACTTGCGAACGGAGAGAGTTACAGCTATGCAAGTGAAGTAACGGTATAGTAAAGCGACTATGCCCGATTTAATGAAAACGACAGCAGCGCCTCCTAGTAGCGAAATTTGGAAGATAGCCAATGCAAATCGATAAGGAAAAGAGATATAGCAAAATTTCCAGTTAGAAAGTTTTAGATAACCAATTAATTAGTAGAATACGACATTTGGTTTACATGAATAAGATTAATCTTCGCCTGTATACCCAAAAATGTCCGAAATCGATGCACTCCATTTTGTGTAAACGTTTAAATGGAATAGTCAGAAGTGTGAAGAAATACGCACAATTTATGCTATTAATCCGTACTTATCTCAATACATTTTGATAACACCACACAAAAAAAAAGACAAACTGTTTCACAGTGATAAAAAGTCAATATTCAGTATGTTCGAAAAGTTCGCCATTGAACACGATACACGTTTGTATTCGTGAGAGTAATTACGCATGCACATTTCTCATCATGGAACGCCTATTGCAAGCCTCTTCAATACGCTGACATAGATTTAACCCTTTCGAGGGCTATGGCTAGACGGTCTAGCCTTCTAATTTTAATTCCAAAACTGACAAATGGCACCAAGAATATTTTAATAAAATTTTATTTTGTAATGAAAGGGCAAATCAGCGGGTTTTTGTTTTCAGAGAAATTCATTTGAATATTCTGGTGTCAGTCAATTATTTCATCAGTTTACGAACAGAATTCTTCTGGCCCTGAAAGGGATATTCTAAAATTTTAAATGCATTGGAAATTAAATCTTTTCAGACATTGCAGCACAGTACAACGTCATAATCTGCAATTGTGCACTACTACATTTCCGGAATGTGAATAGGCAAAGTAGAATCGCGCTAATCGATTTCTGGCCTTTTTGGTATGCAGGCGATGATTTATCTTATCCGTGTGAGCCAAATGTCATTTCGTAAATCTTCGGCAATCTTCCTATTTTCGGCAGAAAATGAAAACGAAAATACAAAAATTATGTACTAATTAATACACATATATATATAATTATGAATTTATTATACGTGTTTATTAAATAAATATAATTATTAATTAATTATACGTGTGGCCCCAGATGAATATCTGAACCTCTGAACCAAACTTTTTATTTTCATATAAAATAAAATGTAATTAATTCACCAACGACACAGAATGGTTTTTTAATTAAACTAATTTCATCTAATTGAAAAATGTTTTAGATACATTAGTGAAGTTCATGGCAATAAATAAGGAGCGTCTCATTTGAGCTGAAAACAGCTCAAATCATTGAGTAATGTTAAAAATTTTCCAAAGAAGAAAGGACATTTTTGGAATACAGGATGTTCCGGTGGAGTTTCAGTCCGGCCGAATTTTCGACATCATTTTCGCCGAAAACGAAAACGAAATCAAATTCACTGTTGATCTCTAATATTTATTAAGTTATTTAAATTTCTTTCGGAAATAATGACAAATACTATTCATAATTATAATGTTTCAAAAAAAAATTATTAAAAATTCGTAAAAGAAAATGTCTATTGTACCTTTTTTTAAATTGTGTGAAAGATCCTTTGAGATTGAAAGAATGTTTAAGCATCAAAGCGTGAACGGATTATTAATGACATCAATCGTTACTTTTTGGAAGGATATCTGGCAGGAAGCCATAGAGTTTTTAAATATATAAAGCAGGCTAAACACCATAATGTACTACAATGATTCGTAATCTGACACCCTTTTAGCCCAGATTTAAGTCACTTTTATGCAGTATAAAAAAATTTGCTCAAGAGATATAAGTATTATAACACATATTATTTTTATAAAATAATAGAAAAATATTCGATTGGATTTTTTATAATATTTTATAACATACAAAAATAAATACTTTCATATTATTGTACTTTAAAATTAAGTTTTTGATATATACCATGTTATTTAATTATATTTATTAAGTTTCTTTTCCGAATATAACAAAATATATTATTCATAATAACGTTTCAAATGAATTTGATAAAAAAATTGTAGCAGAAAATATTTATGGTATATATATTTTTTAAATTTTGAAAGAACCTTTAAGATTTCAACAATGTTTAAGCACCAAATCATGAACGCATTATTAATGACACCAATTGTTACTTTTAGGAAGGATATCTGGCAGGGAGCCATAGAGTTTTTTAAAAAGTTAGATCAGGCTAAGCACCAAAAAGTACAACAATAATTCGTAAGCTGATACTATTTTAACCCAGATTTAAGTCAGTTTTATGCAGTATAAAGATTTTTGTTCAAGAGATATAAGTATTATCGTACATAGTAGTTATATAAAATAATAGAAAAGTGTTAGATTGCATTTTTATTATGTTTTATAACTTTGAAAATAAATACATTCATATTTGTGTATTCAACCAGAAGCCACAAAAATAATCAATAAAAGAGATCATATAATAAAATATGATCATAAATATGGATAATAATTTTTCAGTTTATAACAGATCGATTTATATTGGAAAGCACTGGAGATAATAAGGATAATAAAAAAATATATCTATTTTAAAAATATAAATATCTTTATAAAAATCTTTATAAAAATATATCTATATTAAATATATATATATATATATTTGTTTTTTAAATGGAAGGTATAAAACTGTATGTACTGCATGATTATAAGTATTGCTATCTTTAGATTAATATTTATATAAAAATATTATGAGTAATACATATAATTAAAATATATATTAAGACAAATTTGCTGATTAAAAAAAAAAAAAATATGTCTATTGTCTCTTCTTATAAATTGGGTGAAAGTTTTTTCGAGAACTTAAGAAAGTTTAACCAATAAAGTGTGAACGGTTTATTAATCACATCGAGCGTTACTTTCAGGAAGATTATCTGGCAAGAATCCATAGATTAAAAAAAAATAATAATAAAGCACCTTAAATATAAAAAGTTACGAAAATGATTGGTAATCCTATACCATATCAACCCAGATTTAAATCATTTTAACGCTGTATAAAATGTTCTGCTCAAAAGACAAAAGTATTAGGGTGCATGTTATTTTATGTACCATAAATAGATATATTACATGATTGTAATATTACTATCTTATTTCCCGTGGTGTGAAAAGAAATACTGTGATATTATCTATATTAGAATAATACATTTTAGAGTTAATATATAAGCATAAAATTGTAAGAATTTCAGTACTTATATCTATATTGAAATTATATAGAAATACATATGCAAAGTAAAAACGTTTTGATCAAAAATAAAACAAATATTTCCTTTTTTAATCAAACTTTGTCACATTTTCACGTCCCAGTAAGAACAAACATGTGTATTTTCGCAATCTACATTTCCTCTCTTACTTACGCTTCTTTTTTGTATGATATATGTTTCATTTTTATTAATTTTTTAGGTTATTTTAGTTTTATTCAAATATTATGATAAATAATGTATATTATTGTAATATGTTATGCCAATGCGATAAAAGCAAGTAGAAAATATATGCACATTTACTATTTTTTAAAGCGTGTGAAATAGTCTTTGACAATAAACAATTTTTATTCACGAGGTTTTAAATTTTGTATTATTAAAACCGGTTGTTACTTGTACGAGGGGTAACTGGAGAACACATATAGAACACTTGAAAAGATAAAGTTTTATGACAAAAAAATGATAAAGTAGACTTAAACACCAAAAGTACCAAATTGATTGGTAATCAAATACAATTTTCACGCAGTTAAAATTCGTTTTAATAAAGAAAAACATGTTTTGCTCATGACATATTATGAAATAGTTTATTAAATAGACGAATGGAAAAAAAAAATGTTACATTGCCCTTTTTTATGTTATTTTACTACGTATGAACTTATTTACTTTCATATGTCAGTATTCGAACAGAAGGCACACACATGTTTAACAAATTCCTTTAAAGATATGTATAAGAGTGAAGAGTTTTAGAGATATGGATAAATATGAATAATAAACTTTCCTGTCATAAAACTTATTATAGTTTTAAACTCATAAAGCAATTATTGAGGAGTTAAAAAAAATATGGTGGAAAAACCCAACTTCCCTGGATTTTTTTTTTTTTCATGGGAAGCTATAAAACAATATGTGATCCTCTTAATAAGTATTGCTATGTAGCATATATTGAAATAAATGCAAAGGTTTTTATATACATTTATAAACAGTTTATTTCTGAAATAGATAAATAATATATATACAAGAACAAAAAATCTTCTTAAAACACCATAAAAAAATTATTAAATGAGCTAGGCCTTTTGAAAGATCTGCGTCTTTCTTCTCCAGGTACAAATAAGACATGCTTCTACTATGAAAGCAGCAGCAAGACTGAAATGAGAAATAAGGTAACGGAAGCAAGCTGAAGAAACAGCCAATAAGAAAGTTGAAGACAACAGCCAATCACAGAAGAATATAATCAGAACAAAAGAACACAGAGTAGAACGGGCAAAAATTGGGAGGTGAAAAAAAAATTACATATATTTAAATATGGGAACACATGAAATTAAAAAATAAATAAATGAATAAAATATAAAAAAACAGACTAATGTTAATTAATACAAAATAAATTATATGGTAGTACTGAAAAGGTTTAATAAAAGGTGTTAAATACTAAAGTTTATTTAATATTATCTTTAAACCTGTCAATAAATTGAAATTACTCTCCACTGAATCTCCTGTTCCTGATCTTCGTAAATGGGGAATTTACAACGTTCCTTGTAATGGTTGTGATTTATTTTATATTGATAATGAAATCTCGAAATTCGCTGAAAAGAACACTCTCGCCATGTAATCAATCAAGAATTTTCTAAATCTTCTATTGCCAAGCACTCTTGGGATTCCAACCATAGTTTTAATTTTCAAAATGGAAAAATTATCTTTAATGCCAATAGTATCTCTGAATTAGACGTTCTTGAAAATCTCGCTATTTATCTTAATCGTGATGTTATTGTTAATGATAAATCTGAGTCCACAAAGTGCTCTGCAGCTTGGAAAAACTTTTCATTATTACCATATAATTTATTTTGTATTAATTAATATTAGTCTGTTTTTTATATTTTATTGATTTATTTATTTTTTAATTTCATTTGTTCCCATATTTAAATATATGTAATTTTTTGTCACCTCCAAATTTTTGCCCCTTCTACTCTGCGCCCTTTTGTTCTGATTATACTCTTCTGTGATTGGTTATTGTCTTCTACTTTCTTGTTGGCTGTTGTTTTCTATTTTCCTATTGGCTGTTTCTTTAGCTTGTTTCATTTTCCTTATCTTTCATTTCAGTCTTGCTGCTGCTTTCATAGTAGAAGCACGCCTTCTTTGTGTCTGACGAAGAAAGACTCAGATCTTTCGAAAGGCCTAGCGTATTAAAAAAAAAAATTATGGTGTTTTAAGAAGATTTTTTGTTCTTATCCATTCACACCAGTTTTAACTTATTTTCTTTAATATATATATAATTAAAATATTTCATATTAATTTAATAAATGTTAGTTGTAACAATAGGTTTTTTTTCTGTTTTCAGAATAGTGTAAATTATCATTATATATTTAAAAAAGATGTTTAATCATTAAATCGTCGATGAATTAATAGTCACATAGATCGTTACCTTAAGGAATGATATATTTCAGAAAGTAACAGAGTTCTTAAAAAGATAAATCAGGCTAAATAGCAAGAGGTACAAAAATTATTGGTATTCCAATACGATTTTAATCAGGATTTAACTCCTTTTAGTGCAGCAAAAGAGAGGTTATTAAGAGTTAAAAGTGTGTAAGCATTTGTTATTTTTAGTTTAGATTTCAGAGTCGAAACTGATTGCACTTTTTTTAATATGTCACAAAGTTTGACAAGAAATACTTTCATAGCATGTATATTAGATTAAATATTTATAGATCTATTACATAATGGTTAAATTGTAAGAATTTCATCGTCCATGCCTGCATGGAATTAATATGGAAAACATTTGAAAATGGCTAACATTTTGATGAAAAATTACGGAAAGATTTGCAGGATTATTTTTGATAATACATGGGTCGTACGCCTCCGTCAATTTTGCAGACCACAAAAGTTTTCGGCACCAGTATTATCTTATATAAAATCTCTTCTTAAAAGAAATCTAAATATAGCGCGTTTAACCTAGATTTGTTTTTCTATAAAAAAAATATACTGGTAATTTCCCTGGAGAAGTAAAGGTATCCGTACGAACCATGTAATATGTCACAAAGTATGAAAATAAATACTTCCGTACCATCTACATTAGAATAAATATTTTTAGGTTTATTAAATAATGATTAAATTGTAAGCTTTTCAGTTCAAATACCTGCATGGAATTAATATGGAAAACATTTGAAAATGCTAACATTTTGATGAAAAATAACATAAACTTTTGCAGGATTATTTAAACAAACCCTTATTATTTCACGATATAAAACACAAGAAAGTTCATTTTTGTTTTCTAAGACCACACCTTTTACATCTTATTTTTGCTTGATATATACAGTATTATTTGAGTATATTGACAAATTTTGCATTTTTTCTAATGAAACGATAAAGTATCTGCATAATTATAATAATTCACATTGATTTGATAGCAACCAGTAGCAAAAATAGGTCTACTGTCTCTTTTTCAAAATGTGCCAAAGATTGTTTGAGATTTAAAGGGTGTTTAAGCATGTGAACACGAATAGAATATTAATCAAATCGATCGTTATTTTTAGGAAAGATATCTGGCAGGAAGCCATAGAGTTCTTGAAAATGTAATATATGGTAAAACACCAAAAATACAAAAATGATTTGAAATCCAATACTATTTTTACTCAAATTTTACTCCTTTTAAAAGAGTGTAAAATGTTTTTCTCCAGAGATAAAAATATTATGACATGCTATTTTAGATAGGATATTTGAAACATATTAGACTTTTCTGTTATATATTTAACTGTTATGAAGCTGAATACGTTTACCAATTATATATTCGTTAGTAAAATAACAACAAAAGAGAAACTTTTTTAGAATAAATATTCAGTTATTCGTTGACAGATGTATTTTTGAATTAGGATTAAATGTAATGAAATTCAGTGTTTAATTATATAAAAAATATTTTAAAATAGAGAAGCAAATCGGAATCTACGCTCAACCTCTCCACACATGTTCTTTATTATTCCTTGATATATAGAGCTTGATGCATGTTCCTTGATATATATATATATATATATATATATATATTGCGTGATATATATATAATTATTCTTTATATCGTAATTTGCTATTCTAATAAGAATCAATACAAATGCTACTAAATATTAAATGGATAAATATGTTGTATACGTTTTTCATAATATTTTCAGTTTCCCAGTTTAATGATTAAATTTAATAATATGGAATTTTAACCATACATTGAGGTTAAGGACCATGTAGGAAAATTAGTTTTTTGGTATAACGCAAATGTACTTTTAAGAAGTTTTTATTTCTTTTGGTTGTCAGTATATAAACTTTGCCTTTACCAATATGAATACAAAATTATCTTTTCTCATTAGTTTTATAATTCTAATGCTTCTAATTCTAAAAGAATGCTTTATATGAAGTCAATATTTTAACACTTTCCAACATATTTGAAATGTGTCTATGAATTCGGTTTGTCTGTACGTCTGTCTGTCAGTCTGTTCATGTGATGATATGGTACGATTCACTTACTTAAATATGGTACGATTGCCATGAAATTGATATGTGTATTTTGAATGTACTATGGCATGTTCCGTATTGAAAATGAAGTGTGTATCATTAATAGTTCGTTTACAGGAATACTCCATATAATTACGTTACATTACGTTCTACACTGTAAAAAAATCCGAAAAGTATTCCTGTAGGAATCGGAAAAATAGTTGCCCTTATCGTACCGGGAAATTTTCCGACCCAGCTCGGAATAAAATCCGTAAAAAAAGGAAACATTCATTAAAACGGGACTTTACGGATTTTATTCCAATTTTACGGATTTTATTCCAATTTTACGGATTTTATTCCGATTTTACTGATTTTATTCCGAGCTTGGTCGGAAATTTTTCCGGTACGATAAGTGCAACTATTTTTCCGATTCCTTCAGGTAATCTGGTCCTGTTTTTTTTTTTTTTTTTTTTTTTTTTTTTTTTTTTTTTTCAGTGTACGGGGATTATTCGTTTGCGATGTATTTTAATGATATTGCACTATTTTAAACATATTGAAATTTATATGTATGGGTTTATTTTTATGTATGGATTTATATGTATGAAATTTATATGTATGATGTATGGTTCGTGCTTACTGAAGAATATGACTGCATGACGTTCATTTACAGGGACACACAAAAGAATTTGGCTACAATACTGCCTATAAACAATATTTACTGGAAGTGCGTTTTCAGTTGTGGGACGAATTTTTAAAGTTAACCAGTTTTTGAATATTACATTGTGTTTATAAATTCTATAAATCATATTCAGTGCTCAAAAATATTCGCAAGTAGGGGAGACAGGGGCGCAGTGGGGTACCGGGTTGAATGGGATACAGCATTTATTCCCCAGTAGTGGTGCTAGAGTAGAACGGCAAAACTTCAAGTGCCTCAGTTGATTGCAGGACGTTGATGGGTAGCGTCTGGCTGATTGTAAGTATTAACTCACTTTGACAACTTTTAGCTATAAATTGTGTGTCTTACTGAAATATTTGGAAATTGTCGAAGCAAAATAAGACTTCTTTCCGTATTTTGTCCCCAATAAACTTTAATTCCAATGAATTAATCATGCTTTTAAATATATTTTCCATGATGCAAGGATCGAAACATCAATGGTTAATGGTAGTCACGTGACTTTTTTCACATTTTTTAACGCGCGGGGCAGAACGGGGTACGCATATTCTTATGTAATATTCATAAGAAAATTTTTCCAGCCATAAGTAATGTATAACTTAATACTTTGTAAATTTGTGGAAAATAAACACAATTTTATTCTTCAATATAAGGAGTTTCTTTGTAAACAAAACTGATCTTAAAAAAATAAATAAATAAATAAATAAAAAATAAAAACCTGTTACCCTTTTCTGTCTGAGTCTCATGTCACTCTGAATTGATAAAAGTTACTGGCCATAAAATCCCAAAACTCAATTTTTACAACATTCAGTACTGATGTATTAACTTCGAAACACTTTAAATTCACAAAATAATCTATAATATTCCAAAAACATTGTACCCCGTTCTGCCACTTGCACGGAGCAGAATGGGGTTGATTGAATTACTTTTATTTTTTATTTTTAAAAATTATATTTTAACATTTTTGTACTACTTTGTGTACTAAAGTTTACTTTAAAGTGTATAAAAAAACCCGTTTCTTAATATAGAATAAGATTTTTTTAGTATCTTAGACCTAAAACCTTGCTTCAAACCTTAAGTACCCTATCCCCCCACACACACACCGGTGGCCCCTACATTTCCCTTTATTGGGGAAAATTGCTGAATGGAAATTTACAACCTACCACTATAGATCCTGTAAAGCGTTGCACAAATCACATAGGATATTTTCTAGACTACTGGTGGTAGTTGCAGAAATTGAGTTCTCCAATTCGTTATGCGTTTTTAAAATTCTTTATTTAGACATCATACTATACCTTAATGAACTGTGAAGTTTTGTTACGGTATTTCGAATGTTTTGAAGAGTGTTTCGAATATTACAAATATTAAGAAATTCGAATTTATTACGGATGAGATTAAATAATACAAAACGAAATTAATACCTAATCCACCAGTCGATAGTGACGACCATGCTCTATAGGTATTATTTAACAATACATATATTTTTTCAAGAGCCGTTTGGCTGTTATCGCCTTCACACACATAATACGCATAAAAATCGCGATTACAATACTTTAAGTACACTATACGTTAGGAAAGTATTAGCTGGTACTAATATGTTTTGATAAAGGTAGTAGTTCGAGTTTTGTGTGGTTTAGTTTTTAAAGTCGTATAGTTTGCATAATAGATTTTTAAACCGGGAGTAGTTCCAGCGTATTGCGTTTCGCATCCAAGTACTCCTGCGATTTGTTGGACAATAAAAAAAAAGATAAACAGGAATAAGGGTGCGTTGGTAGTCAAGAAAGTTACGACCAAATAATAGGGAAACACGTGGCCACATTTTCGGATGATGAATCCAAAATCTTCTTCAAACGTCAAGAACTCAAGTGTATGGAACGCTCCAAACTGAAATTTAATTGTAAAAGGAGATTAACTTAAATATGTACATTCTGTGGAAAAAGTACCAGGAATTATTAAATATATACTATTATTCTTCACACAATCATACTGATTGGTAAAGTTATATGAATTGAATTTTTTTTACCGAGCGAAAAAATATCCAAGCCGGGACTCGAACACAGATTCTTGGCTTACAATACCAATGAGCTAATGTTTATGCTACTAGGGCTAACAATTGGCGAATTTTTAAAACAGATAACCTTATTGTGTAGCTTAATCGGTAGAGCATTGGCAATGTAAGCCAAGGACCTACATTCGAGTCCCTGCATGGACATTTCTTTGCTAAGTTGGAAAAATTCAATTCCTATAACTTTACTAATGAGTATGATTGCATTAAAAATAATAATTATATCTACGTTTCCATCCTTTATATAGAGTTCATTTACCTGCTGTTTATTCTGTTGATCTGTCAGTATGGCAGACGAGATGTTATATACCACTATTGTTATCTGAGCAAAATATGCTCGCTGGTTGTCAGCCCAGGTCGCTTAAACGGCAGAGCATTGGAAATGTAAGCCAAGGTTCTGGGTTCGAGTTAAGGTTTGGGCATTTTCTCTCTCTCTCTCTCTCTATATATATATATATATATATATATTCACAAAACTTATGTTGTCACCTTCAATCTATGACCTATTGAATCGATGTATTCTGTATATTAACAAAACAAAATCCTCCATACATATTTAGTTGGCTGTTTAAGTTACAGCCTCACGCCCTCTTTGCTAATTTCCTTGTATGGCCTCAATTGACTAAAAAATCCTTCCATGAAGTGATAATATTAACTTCGCGAACTGGTAAAAGTCATGTGAGACCATATCAGGCGAGTACTATGTTTGATCGATGCTATTTGTAGAGTTTTAGGCCAAAAACTCTTGCACAACGATAAGTTTGTGTGGTGTTACATTATCCTGGCGCAGTACCCACGCTGAATTTCGTAGATTTTTAAGATGTTCTGAATATTAAATTTCATTTGAAACACAAAATTTAAGCAATGCCTTCGTTCAACTAATTTTTTCACTGTGAAAAATCGCAGATAATTCAACAGTAATGACTGGAAAAACAGCTGCTGTCCACATACTAAATCAAAAATCGCGCTCAAAATTCGCTTTATAACTCAGTATAGTGGTACCCACTTAAAGAAAAACATTGCCGTGAAATCTTATACGGCCGTATTTTAAACGACAAATTGCGGGTTCTTTTTACACAGAATGTATGTAACGAAATATGTATGGAAGTATACATCTGTAGTATATAGAAGCATGTATCTATATGTCAACAGTAATTATTTTGGTAGCAGTGAGTGTAAAGGAAGAAGATAAATAACTCTCAAAACCATCCTGGATTCATTAAATGTGTAACTTATTCAGCTCCGTTATTTTAATCTAATGAAATTTTGTCATTTCCCCGGTGAAAAATCTGTTGCATTAAAAACCGTTTGCATAATAATGTATAATGTTAGATATTAATCAGATACATTTAAGCAATATGCTTCAAAGCAATTTCTTTGACTAGATAGAAGCAGAAAACGAATGCTTTTATGCAAATCAGCAAGTGTTTTACCGAAATGAAGTAGAGCTTTAATTCATGTTATCTCAAAAGTAAAGGATTAGTTTGTACACTTATAATTTAAATAAAATCTTTACCTGTTATATTAGTAATTGATTTATTATAGGGAAATTATGTTTCTTTTTAATCTATGTAAGTAATGATTTACTATGTCATTTTTATTAAAGAATGAATAAAATTACAGTTGTTTCATTTTATAAGATTAAGTTGCAGATTTCATTAAACACATTCAAATACATACTTTGAAAAGCAATTTTCTTGACTAGATAAAAGCAGTAAAATGCATGTTTTTTCGCAAATAACCAAATCCTTTAATCTAATAAGCAGAGTTTCAATTCATGCTATTTAAAAATTAAAGGATTTGTATGTATAAAACAGTGATTTACAATGGAATTTGAATTTAAATATGAGAAAACTTATAATTGTTTTATTTTATAAGATTGATTAGAATATTTTATGTTATTAATACCGTATCTTTAATACTCTTTATATATTTATTTTAAAAAAAAGTTTTCAAGAAAAAGAAATAATAGTTTTAATATTTTATAAGATTTAGTAGCATATATTTTACATTAATAGATATTTCATCTATATTATTCTACAAGTATGTACAAGTACTCTTGTATATATATTTAGTTTAACAATTGTTAATTCAGATGTATCATGTTCTCAAAAATTAAATTAAATAAAAATCTTTAAACAATAAAGACAACATGGGAAATTTATAGTATGAGTTAAAAAAAAAATATCTACACATATGCTTTGCTTATATATTTTGTCCATTGTCGATTCACAAAAATTGAATTTTTTAAATAAAGACGATTTTTTTAATGTTTTCTTCTGTGAGTGAAATTTCTAAATTAAACTTTTATAACAAAAGTATGATTTAATTCAATTATCATCCATCAAATGTTTTATTAAACAATTCTATAATATGATTCCTCCCTCCTTTTGTGTGTTACATGTTTATTAATAAACGATTTTCCATACTGC
Organism: Maratus speciosus; assembly: GCA_963932465.1. Classification (NCBI taxonomy): domain Eukaryota; kingdom Metazoa; phylum Arthropoda; class Arachnida; order Araneae; family Salticidae; genus Maratus; species Maratus speciosus. Next base: position 373,635,416 of record OZ010795.1, read on the forward strand.
CAATAAACGATTGAATACTTCAATCAGATAAAATTTAATTATTATGCAGAAGTTATAAATCAAATTTTTAGGAACTGCATTCACGTAGGAATGAAATTAACGTGCCTTTACGCATTTAGGAAACCTTCATGTAATAGAAAAAAAAACAGTTGAATTACCGTCATCCTTCATTAAATGTTTAATTTATTTCACACTCTGTTCTTATTCTATTCTCAATTTTCTCATTCCTTTATTGAAAAGTCTGTTGCATTCCAAACCTTTAACATAATTGTATGTACTTCTCAGATATTAATAACAAGTATTTTATGAATATCTTTCGAAGTAATTTGCATCATAAATGAAAATAAAAACGTATGTGTGGATAAAAATCATCTTACCTGAATTTGTCTGAGTTCATGTTTTTGGGAATTTCAATCATTTGCTTTTACACTAATTATTTACTTCGTATAACACAAAAAAAAAAAAAAATAGTGTGTTTTATGCTCACATATTAATCAGAAACAAATTATTAATTCTTTAATGTCCATGTAATTTAAAAGAAATTTACAATATCATTTAGCTTATATAGTTTCTGAAATGGAGGAAATTCAGGTTTTTAGCATTCCTTAAATAGCAAAAATGGTCCACTATTAAATCACTCGCGTGCCTGTTTGTCCTACCATTTTTCTAGAAAATTGTCCTATTTCCAAATCTACTGAAATTATTATTATTATTTTTAAAATAAGGTTATTCGGAATTTGTTTATTCCTTGCAGGAAAACTATATCAATTATCCTAGGTCACATATATTTTTAGAAAATTGATTTTTTCCTTTACAGACAAAATTTATTTTGCGGCGCACAGCAGTGAGGATGAACGGCTGTCGAGGCACCTGTCGACAAAGAATCATCCAAAGATTGTTGATAATGATTTTTGAAAAATGTTGTACTTAATTATCCGATACATTAATGAAATAGCTATGTAGAAAACGCGGAACGGAGACAAGTCATTGATTCATCTTTGCGACATCCTTTCTAAGTGTGTTTGGCAAATTGCCAAATTTAAACTTTGTACGAGGTGATTTTTTAGATAAGGACAGTCACAGTACAGCGTCTAGAATACATAGCGTGGAAATATGGTATCCAAGCAATACTAAAAATTTGTATCCCTTAAATGTGCGACGATACTGCTGAAATCCAAAGAGTCGATCGCAGCAACATCTGCAGGATTTTCGTATGACATTGTATAGACTAGCAGTTTTAGTAAATATTCTGCAGATGTCGTGGCGATCTGTATATTGTAGCAGCATCGTTGCACATTTAAGGGATACAATATTTTAGCGCCTTTTTAACCCTTAATTGCATGAATTATTCTTTTAGAATTTAGTGTTTTTTATTTTTATATTAAGGATTAGACACCAGAAATCTTAAGATAGATTTTTAACTCCATTTAGTAGCATATTTTTGTAATTTTTAGAGGATTAATATTTCTATATAAATATAGTGGTTGCAAGGACTTAATTTATGTATTAAAAATTAAATAAAAAGGTGATGGAAATTTACATCACTATGCAATTAAGGGTTAAGTATTACAGGGATAGCCGATTTTCACACTATGTACTCTATCGCTAAAGTCACGGTGATAAATAGTTCACGTTTTTCTCTCAAATTGAATTTAATTATTGGAAGCAATTATTGAAAAATAACTCATAGAGTAATTCTAACACATTAAAAATCGGTATTTTGGGGACAACAATTGCTTATAACTCATTTTGTAATTTATTCATAATGACTTTTTTTTCTAATACTCATTTAATATCACTTCAATTTTCTAATATTGCAGATACTAATCAATACGTTAATTTTACGGAATCCTTCCTACACGAGTAGAACTCGCACATGTTGATAATATGTTTGAAAATGACGAAATTGTATATTGTAAAAAACATATGATTTTTAAATTTTGTTTCATTTATTTAACTTTTAAATTGTCAACTCAACGACATTACCTTTAAAACATATTTTTCTTCTTTCCCTCTGCTAATTTTCCAAATGGAAATCTTTATAATAAATGTAATACATTTTTTATGTTTTTATTCAATATTTAAGGAAGCAACAACAACAACAACAACAACAACAAAATAACTATTTGCGATACGAAATGTTTCATTTTTAAATCTGTTGTATTTATAGAATTTATAAATTGTTATTTCTTATGTATATTTACATGTTTCTTAAAAAGGAACATTTACAAATTTTTTTTATTATTATTATTTCTTTGGCAAGTTCTTATTCAAAATTTTTGAAGTAAATATTTTTTTTTTATTATATTCTTTTATTTTCTACTTATTTGTACATATTTAGTGAATTACACTTTTTTATTAAGTCGCATTTTAATTGAATTAATAAGGATAGTAAACTATCACTTATTCACTATTTTATCAAATTCAATTTTTAAATAAATATTTTTGTATTTTGTACATAATCGGTTGAAAATTTAAAATGTTGGACTTTTTCATAATATTTATTGCGCAAAAGCCATAACATATAACATTGAGGATTGTATCTATGAAGAGAGCGCAATTATGTATATAGCACTGAATGAAACAGGAAAGAAAACAATTACTTTATCACTCGGTTTCATTAAATGGCTAATTTGTACTAGATTATTTTCTTATTTTGTTCTTAACTTTTCCATTCCTCTAGGGAAAAACGTGTTGCGCCCAGAACCGTTTGTATAATTATGTATAATGGTCAGATAATAGCCACATGCATTCGGAAAATATCCTTCTAAAAATTTGTTTGTCTACGTAAAATAGCTAACAGTATAAAAATGTATGTTGAAATCAAAAATAGAATTGCGAAATTTATGACAACTTTGTTTCAGGAAATAAATTTTGAGAAAGTTTAAAAAAAACAGCATCTATACTAACTAGGACTTCCCTCAGAGGGATTAGTCTGAGCGATATTACTGAGAACATAGATTTAATAATAACATGTGGAAGCAAAGAAAATGAGCTGTTATCTTTAATTGTCCATATACTGCGAAAAATTGAAATGATGAAAATAAACGAATTGTAGAATTACAAAATCTTATATATAAATTCGTATAGACTGTTTAAAAAAATGGGAAATCAAACCATTCAAGACAGCCATGCATGGATATAAAATTGAAAGTACGCAATATATTAAAAGTAAAATAGAAAATGAGACACTAATTTACTTATATCGGAATTTTAACTGTATAAAATGATGCCAAGAGCATAATCAGACGCTCCGCACCAATTTGAGTAACTTTAAATGACAAATATATGATGTTTAAAAAGAATGGACTATACTTTATATGGTGTGTGCTCCCCCAGAATAGTTAATAATTACAATATCTGTTTTCCACGGATGCAATGAGGTTGTCGATAACATTTAAGGAATTCTCTTCTCAAAATCTAATATAGTATCAAAGTACCGAATACATCAAAAGTGGCTTGCAATGCTTCGTTAGATTGTGTTTTAGATATGCTCGATCGGATTTAAATGATGAGTGTATGCTGGCCACTACATACGCTGTATTGTTTTGTTTTCAAACATATTCTGCACAAGTTGAGCTGTATTTAGCATGTCTTAAATAAAAGAAATCGGCAATGATTACAACATAAGGTATGACATAAGATCTGAATATATCGTCTGCATAACTTTTGAGCTGTCAAAGTGTCATTTGAAGTAATTTACAAATCCATACATATTTATTCAGCAAATCTTGCAAGCTAACATACGCCAATATGAACCCGATTACAAAATTTCACCAGAATAAGTTAATATATAAAAAATATACTAATGATAATTGAGAATATGGTCTTATGATAAAATGTCTAGAAAAATGAATCGGATAAAAAATTCATATCACATTTAAAACGGCACTTCCCTCTGTTAGTGGCCTTGACGAGAGAGAGAAAAGCCTAGAGAAGGAACACTTTAACAAGTACTTTCGGGCAACCTACTCACTGTTTCATACAGGTCTTTATTCAGTATTTACACAATTTATTTAATGCTAGGTGGGTATCTATCAGTTTTGTTGCATTTAAATCGCATGTTTTGCAGCATTATGAAATATTTAAAGTTGCTGTACCTAATAATTCCAAATTAATGGTAATTGAGATCGCTTTCCGTTAATTTCATCTTTTTAAATTTAAAATTTTTAGAAACCATTCATAGAGACAATTGTATATTTTAAAACTAACCCGAAGCAAAATTTCAAGACTTTGGGCTCAGCAGTAACAGAGAAATAGAAAATTTTTGAAAGTTTTTTGTTTCTGGACTGTTTTATATAGCGACATTTTTAGAAATTGTTCTATTGCGAGAATTCACGTCATGATAAATGCAGCCATGTCAATTTTCATGTTTATATTCCTAACAGTTCCACGTTCTTCGTTACTTAGATCATCTTTAGATCTTTTTCCGCATTGTTTAGTCTTTCTATTTTTTAGAATTCGTTCTACAACGAGTATTTACATCTTATTAATTACTACCATGCCAAATTTCTAGTTTCTAACCCCAACAGTATCCGAAAAATTTCAGTATTCCAAATAAATCATAGTTTAGAAATTTTCTAGAAATTTTTACGTTTATCCATCAAATTGAATCTTTTAGAGAGCGTTCATTACGAGTATTTACATCTTAAAAGAAACTACGCACCAAATTTAAAGTTTCTAACCCAATCAATATCGCAGAAATCACAATTTTAGAACTTTTTTGCTCCTGCAGCGATGTAGGTTCTTGCACTGACATAAAATAGTCTTTTTTTCGGAGCAAAGATGGCCACCAACATTTTTTTAAGTTGGCTATGTAGTTTCAGAGATGACACCTCACAAACGTACAAGCATTAATAATATTATATACTTTATAATATTATAACGCTTTATAATATTAGCATTAGATGTACAGATACAAAAGCCATTTATCTGTTACAAACTAAAGTGCCGGCGTTGCCCAGAATTTGAACGATGTTTGTTCTGAAAAATCAATTTCAAAATTTAACATACAACACAAAACAAACATTAAAAAAAGCAGTCGAAATGTTGTTGAATGAATCATATGAAAACGCTATATAAAAATGTATAAATGTATATAACAGACGCAAAAGAATACAGCTATAAATGAACTTATTTCAATTTATAATTGGAGCAATAATGTTAAAATACGCCAATATTTCCCCAATCGGGTTTTTATCATGCTTCAATACATTTTTCACACTCATATGACGTTATACTATATCCACCATGCCCTTTATATTTCCAATATGACGTATTATTTTCCTCTTTCACGTGGAAACCTTGAAATAGAAAAGTTATGAAGTTATATTCACTTTCATTTAAATTCGTCAAACCATTTATTTCATTTTCATATTTCACGTGAATATCTTGCAATAGAAAAGTTATGACGTAATATTCACTTTTTTTTTTTTAAATTCGGCAAACTATTTATTTCATTTTCATTTTTCACGTGGAAATCTTGCATTAGAAAATTAATTGTTGTAGTAAAAATTTTATTGTGTTTTTTAATTGTTGGCAACTGCTATAACGAAAAATGTTTAAATTTGATAAGAAATTGCTGTTAAATTGGAGGTTTTTTATTAATTAAAAATTAACTATATGTTATTTCGATTCCGGATTACTTTAGTTGTCTCGGCCGTGTTTTAATACACATGTACGTATCTCTTCACAATTTTGGCCTCCAAATTGTGGATTTTTTTATAGAATTACAAACAAACAGATAGACAAGTTTTCATTTTTATATATCTCTCTATTCTATGAAAAGTAACTAACGCTGTCACCGCCGCCGCCGCCACCGCCACCGCCGGTTTTGATTTTTTTGTGACCGGAGGTCTTTCTTCGTTAATATTAAGAAAACTATTGCATACAAATATATGAAAATCGGTGGTATTATAGCGAAATGTTTGATCAACACACTAATGCATACAGTTTTCAAATCGAAGAATTATTTTAAGAGATATTTAATGCTAAAGTTGGACAAAATCATTCTATTAAAAAAATATATAAGAGCAAAAGCTATACATGGGAATTTAATCATTTTTAGATCATTTTATTCAATAGAAGATCCCGGTCTGCAGATTTCATTAATTTTTTTAATTTGACTCATTTTTTGAGGTTTTATTTCTATTTTAAATTCAAATATTCAGCATTTTGACAGATATTTTTTACATATTTTTGAAAATGGTATCAATTTAAACTGTTGCCAACTGTATAAACAGCGCAAACAATAATGTTTACTTCAAATAAAAAAATTATTTACACGTTACCATCATAAACAGAAAAAAACCTTCAAATTAGAATTAAATAAATAGGTATAAAAAGCAGGCACTTATTGGAAATTACGCCATGAAAACTATATTTACATGTGAATTTTAAAAGAGAAAGGATATTGTAAAATAAATAAATTAACATGCGTTAGAAATCTGAAATAGAACAAATTACGTCATATTACACTTATAATGCAAAATGAACAAAAAATAGTATTGCAAAACAGTTTAAACTTAAAAATTGCGCGAGACAAAATATTAGAGGTTAAATATTAGATTTTTTCAAAATTTTATTATTTGTCGTTTGATGTGAGGTGTTCTGCTATAAGTATGCAAATGTTTATGTTTCCAACATAATTAGGGGCTGAGTTAGAAAAATTGCTTTAAATACACAAGTTAGAGACCAGAGGGTTAAATATTAGACTTTTTCAAAATTTTATTATTTGCTGTTTGATGTGAGGTGTTCAGCTATAAGTATGCAAAATTTCATGTCTCCAACTTAATTAGGAGCTGAGTTAGAAAAAATGCTTAAAATACACAAGTTAGAGCCCAGAGGGTTAAATATTAGACTTTTTCAAAATTTTATTATTTGCCGTTTGATGTGAGGTGTTCAGCTATAAGTATGCAAAATGTCATGTCTCCAACTTAATTAGGGGCTGAGTTAGAAAAATTGCTTAAAATACACAAGTTAGAGCCCAGGGGGTTAAATAATAGACTTTTTCAAAATTTTATTATTTGTCGTTTGATGTGAGGTGTTCAGCTATAAATATGCAAAATATCATGTCTCCAACTTAATTAGGGGCTGAGTTAGAAAAATTGCTTAAAATACACAAGTTAGAGCCCAGAGGATTAAATATTAGACCTTTTTCAAAATTTTATTATTTGTCGTTTGATGTGAGGTGCTCAGCTATAAGTATGCAAAATTTCATGTCTCCAACTTAATTAGGGGTGAGTTAGAAAAATTGCTTAAAATACAGAAGTTAGAGACTGGAGGGTTAAATATGACTTTTTCAAAATTTTATGATTTATCGTGTTATCGCAAGTGTTCAGCTATAAGTATGCAAACTTTCAAGTCTCCAACTTAGTTAGGGGATGAGTTAGAAAAATTGCTTAAAATACATAAGTTAGAGCCCAGAGGGTTAAATATCAGACATTTTTCAACATTTTATTAATTGTCGTTTGATGTGAGGTGTTCAGCTATAAATATGCAAAATTTCATGTCTCCAACTTAATTAGGGGCTGAGTTAGAAAAATTGTTTAAAATACATAAGTTAGAGCCCAGAGGGTTAAATATTAGACTTTTTAAAAATTTTATTATTTGTCTTTGATGTGAGGTGTTCAGCTATAAGTATGCAAAATGTCATGTCTCCAACTTAATTAATGGCTGAGTTAGAAAAATTGCTTAAAATACAGAAGTTAGAGACCGGAGGGTTAGATATGACTTTTTCAAAATTTTATGATTTATCGAGTTATCGCAAGTGTTCAGCTATAAGTATGCAAACTTTCATGTCTCCAACTTAATTAGGGGCTGAGTTAGAAAAATTGCTTTAAATACACAAGTTAGAGCCCAAAGGGTTAAATATTAAGCCTTTTTCAAAATTTTATTATATGTCGTTTGATGTGATGTGTTCAGCTATAAGTATGCAAAATTTCATGTCTCCAACTTAATTAGGGGCTGAGTTAGAAAAATTGCTTAAAATACAGAAGTTAGAGACTGGAGGGTTAAATATGACTTTTTCAAAATTTTATGCTTTATCGTGTTATCACAAGTGTTCAGCTATAAGTATGCAAACTTTCAAGTCTCCAACTTAGTTAGGGGATGAGTTAGAAAAATTGCTTAAAATACACAAGTTAGAGCCCAGAGGGTTAAATATTAGACTTTTTCAAAATTTTATTATTTGCCGTTTGATGTGTGGTGTTCAGCTATAAGTATGCAAATTTTCAAGTCTCCGATATATATAGTTTCTGAGAACGGGCTCTGTGACAGACGGACAAACAGACAGACAAAGGAATGAGACAGGTAGGGTTTCGTTAGATGAACGAAACTCTAAAAACATGCTGCGGATGACTGTAACAACATCCTAAAATTACATTACCATCAGCGATCTACCAATCCCGAATTTAATTTATATTCGTTTCATAAATTCTTATTCTTTTGTGCGGCCCTGTAAAATAATTATCAATATTATATACAGTAAAACCTCTGCGGACACCCCGAGAATGCAGAATTTGTCCTCTATTTAGAGGTGACCGCTACTGAGAGTAAAACATGTACAGTTATTTAAGAGTTGGTAATCGAAAAAATGTCCGCTAAATAGAGGTATCCGCTAATCGGGTGTGTCCGCTATGGAGGTTTTACCAGTAAAACTTCTGAATAGCGAACACCTCGGGAGGGCAGAATTTGTCCTCTATTTGGAGGTGTCCGCTACTGAGAGTAAAAAATGTACAGTTATTTAAGGGTTGGTAATCGAAAAAATGCCCGCTAAATAGAGGTGTCCACTAATCGAGTGTGTCCTTTATGGAGGTTTTACTGCATAATAATATCATCCTTTACAAGAAAATTGTATGCTGTATGACAGACAGACAGACATCCAGAGAAAGATAACCTCCCGGATCAATAAACACTCATGTCTTTTGTTTTAATCATCCACAATTGTATGTCATAGAACATGCCAGATTTTATACAACAGGCTAAAAACGGCCACCGTGGTACGGAATACTGTATTATTATTTGTTTGCCCACCAAAACTGGTTGCCACGGGTTGTTGTAAGTTTTGTGATCACGTGGTTGAAACTGATCTATTCAATATTACTGCGTGCGTATTTTTTTTTATTTGCTCTATGTGTTTAAACCAGTTGTCTACGAAAACATCAACCGGTGAAAGTGACGCACACCAAATTTCTGTGACGTATGCAGATAAATTGTGCTTTTTTAAGAGTTTTTTCTATATAATTTTTAAACGGTTTGGAACTTATTTTTCATAGTAGGTGCATTCAGTAGGCGACCCTCATAGGTACCTTCTGGTGCAATCAGAAACGAAATCCGACAAATATTTTTTGAGTTATGCTTGACGAAAGGTTTTTATTAGGCTTTTTTTTTAGTAGGACATGGCGTTAATATCCATCGTAGTAGTAAAGTGTCCGGACAGTAATATTTCGCTGAGTATTAGCCTTCGCTTCGCTCAGACAATTATTTAGCTGTTTCGAAATAAAGTGAAAAGTGTTTTTCGTTTTTTTCTTATTTTTCTTAATTAAATTTAAATGCGACATTTTAATGTTATCATATATATATATATATATATATATATATATATATATATATATAATAAAGATGAAATCACAAATATATGAACAAATGGTAAAATTCTAAAGGTGATCAAGATATGAACATAGGAAACCAGCATGTAAAATAAGAAACTATGAATAACCCACAGAATCATCAGAGGAGCTTGTAGGTTAGTTCATATATGAATGTGCGTTATTTTATCCAATTTTGTCTGCATTAAGCTAATATATATATATATATATATATATATATACCTAAAGATAAGGAATGTTTCGTTTTTGGATTTTAAATTATAAAGAAACCTACTGCCTTCTAAATAAATGATTCTTTTTCAAAGAAATAAGTTATCTTTACATTTGTTTTATAATTGCCAATTTAAACATTTTTTTATTATTATTACTGTCTTTATTTCAACACTTATGCGTAAATGTTTAATGAATCGCAAATTAGAGTGAGTCGTATTTTGTATGTAAAGTAAAATGTTTGTTTACCGTTATTTTTTTTTCTTTACTTTCTAAAATCCAATACTTCCAGATAAATGATTTTTCATGTTGTGTATATGCTGTGTATGAATTATTAATTCTTTTAAAATGTAAAAATTAAACAAAAGCCTTAATCTATATTTTCGTTAACTGCATTTACTAACAAAATGTGCTTCCTTAATTAGCATTGACTGCAATAGAAATGAAAGAATAATTATCTAGCCGTTCTTGTTCCGCAAATGTTTAATTTATTCTGTGCCATGTTCTTGTGCTAAACCAAATTTACCTATTCTTCCAAGGAAAATTTTGATACATCTAAAAACGTTCAGAATAATTACATATAATGCTAGATATTAACGATATTTTATAAGAATCTTCTTTTAAGCAACTTCTGTGACTGTATAAATTTAAAAAAAAAATGCATTTACGTGTGCAGATACGCAAATCGTTTAACGAAAAAAATCATAACTAAAATTTAAACATTTTTCCCCGTCCATCTTGTTTCAATAAAAGGAAAGCCTTCTGTAAAATGTACGATGTTTTACTAAACCTATACAAAATTTACGAAACATATATTTTAATAAATATTACAATTATGCATGTTTCACTTGCAATTTTTTATCGATTGTCAGTCCACCAATATCAACTCTTAAAATAATACTATCTGATTTTTTTTTTTCATTTTTGCTCATTTTTTAAATTAAAAAAAATTCAATCAATGTATTTATTATTTAAATTTCAAACTGCTAGCATTATACGAACATGTTTAGTGTGTAAAAGTGTGCCTGGGCCACCTATAAGGAGATTCAAGCGGACAAGTGAGTTGTTTTTATTCAACATTGTCCTGTAACGATATTGTTTGTGCAATAATGATAAGTTTACCCTGTCATTCTTAAAAAACGAATGGACCTTCAGAATTCGTTACACGTTTATTTTGCAAAAAATATCTTAATTAAGTTACTGTGACTGCGTAGTGCTGATAGTTAGCGATGAATTCGCAAAAAAACTTCAGATTATCAATTGATCTTTGTATATGTGGTGTTCTAGCTACAATCAGAATGTTCGGTGACGAAGCAGTCACCCCTTCTTGATCTAAAAATCACTACATTGCTTGGCAAGTTGAAAGCGGAATTACTGCAAAAGGCCATGTGTTGTTAACAAATTTGTTTTCGTCTACTTAGAAGGGAATCACTTTTGGTTTTGCTCGCACCTAGCATTGAGACCTCGTGCATTTTAAAGATCTATATTATGAAGTTTGAGAATCGATAAAATTTTTCTGTTAAAATAATATTTCTTGATTATACAGCAGCATAACTTTCTGAAAATGCAATTTTCGAGACCACCTGTCGGACTATTAACATTCACGTTTTTTTAAAGAAAAGCATTTATAAATAAAAATTAGTTAATAATAAGTATAAAATATTGAAAAATGTTTGAAAATTCCTTCAAAAACCCACAAATTTGATTTTGAAAAACTGCAACTTTATATTCATATTTTTGGTGGGGAAGCAGTTGGCGTTTATTTTCCAAAGTAGAGCTTTCCGGCAACTCTAGCCAAATGTAATAGCTGAATTTGTAATAGCTAGAAATTGCAATGTCCGACATATTTCGCCACAGTAATTTTTGTAAATTGTGTAAAAATATTAATTTACTTTATAATTACTTTTACCGAAGGACCATTTAATACAGCAACATTTCATTTTAAACATTCGAGACTTTATTTCATTCGATTAAAAAAAAAAAATAGTTTGCTTATTTTGTATTTCACTAAAAAATAGTTTTCAATGATCTTCTAAGATTTTATAGAATTATATTTATTACTTATATATTTATAGTCTGCATAGAAAAAAAAATAAAAACCTAATATTTGTTTCTTATGCTACCAATTATAAAAATTAAATCGCAATTTGATATAATTCTAGTAATATGTTCTGTACATTTTCTCTTTGGATAAAGTGGGGCGGAAAAATTGTAGCGACATATTTGGCAACTCATTTTTGGCGTGAAATAAACAAAATAAATATGTAATAATAAAAAATTAAAAGTATAAAAAAGTATATAAAATATTATTTTAACAGAGAAATTTTTTCGGTTCTCTATTTTTTCTGTATAGGGCTACAAAACGCACCAGGTCTCGATGCTAGGTGCGAGCAACACCAAAAGTGGTTCCCTTGTTAGAATAAAGCAATATTTAAGCTAGTAGAGATAAATGATATTAAGTAAAATTTTAATTGTAGAAATAAAACTGTTGTTTTGCAACATATATGAATTTACTGAAGTTCTACAATTTCGCTTATTCGGGAAAGGGATTTCTTCTACTTTTAGGTTTTTTCCTTTATCAAACTTTCTTCGAAAAACATGAAACGTCTTTACTCCAACTGCTCTTCCTCTTCTTATTGTAAATTGATGAACTGTTGTTCTTTTTTTAAAATTGATATTATGTCTTCCTTCGAAGTTAAAAGCCATGAAAGGTTGTTACAAGTGCATTTTATGTATATACTATAAATAGCAATTTGTATTGAAAAAAGAAAATTACATCAATATATTTCAATACTTTTAGTTAATCAATGTTTCTTAATAAATGGTTTTGCATACTGTGTTTCATCAAGTGACTACTTAAATCCTTTAAAATTGAATTATAATAAAAAAGCCATTATTTATAAGTTTAGCATATAAATGGATATACTCCATTTATCTAGGAAAATGTTACTTAGTTTAACCTGTATGTAAAATATCAAAACATACTTTACCACATAGTTTCAGTATGTTTATTTTTTATGCAATGTGTTCTTGTTCTGTTTTCACTTTTCACAAGCCTCTGGTGAAAAAATTCTTCCATCCCAAAACATTTCTATAATTATGTATAATGTTAGTAATTCATTACATGTATTCTAATGAAATTCTTCAAATCAAATTTTGTGTTTATATAAAAAAAGAAAATCTGCATATGTGTGCAATTTAGAAAATAGTTAACCGAAATTAATAAGAACTTCTATTCCTATCGCATATTTTAACAAAATTAAAGAATAAGTTTTTATACTAATTATTTACCTTGGCGAATACAAACTTTATTGTAATTTCTTGTTAGTTAACTTTTTTTTTTTTACTTTCTTCTATCTTGTAAAGTATTGGATTCGTGAAAATTTTCGAATTCCTGTTTTCGACGTATTTACTCGTTTTAGGGGTCAGAGATTCCGAGAAACATGTTTTTACAAAATGTCTATCTATGAGTATGTCTGTGAGTCTGTGTGCGACACCAAATTTTGTGGGCGCTCTATCTCAAGACCTAATGCACAGAATTAAAAATTATATTCAGTTAGTCCCTCAAATAAATTGGTGCTGATTAGTTTTTGATGTAAATCGCTGAACAGGTGGCGCTGCTATGATGTATTTTTTTCGATTTCCGCAATGGCTCTATCTCAAGAACTAAGAAGGTCAGGCGCTCAGAAGGTGGCGCTGCTATACATAATTTTTCCTGATTTCAGCAACGGCTGTATCTCAAGCTCTAATGCACCGATCGTCATCAAACCTCAGATTCAATTAGTCCTTGATATGAGTTGATGTTTACTACGTTTTGGTGAAAATCGCACATTAGGTGTCGCTGCTATTCATCATTTTCTTGATTTCCGCAATGCCCCTATCTCAAAAACTAATGCGCGGATTTACATTAAACTTCAGATTCAGCTAGTCCATGATATGAGTTGGCGCTGACTGCGTTTTGGTATAAATCGTCTAAAAGATGGCGCTGTTATGCGGAATTTTTCCTGATAATGCAATAGTTTTTATCTCAAGAATGAATGCACGGATTTTAATCAAACTTCACATTCAGTTATGAAGTTGACTTAAGTTGTTGCTTATTGGGTTTTGGTATATATCGCCCAACAGATGGCACTGCTATGCATAATTTTTTTTTAATTTCCGCCATTGCTGTGCTCAAAAACTAATGCACGGATTTTCACGAAACATCAGATTCAGTTAGAAGTCGACATAAGTTGTTGCTGATTAGATTTTTGTGTAAATCATCTAATCGGCTGTATTTTTCAGGAAGTATTAACATGTATGAGTAGATTGGTTATTACGTCGTGATTTATTATTGCGTTTTGCATGTATTGTTTGAAAGATGCCGAATCTTTGAGCTGTTTACATTTAAATATAGAATTATTTCCCATGAAGCAAATTTCCCATGAATAAAACTTGAAGTTGTTTTATTTATTTTATCACATTTAATTCCTAATTATCAGTTTTTCAATCATTAACGTTCAAAAATATTTTCTTCTATGTCTCTGTAATAAATTAAAAAATAAACACGTTATAATTAATCTATAAATGTATATATTCTCCGATTCTCGCAGCTTAAGGCCAACATGACAAATTTGAAATATAAGATTAAAATATTTCCTTTGCGCTCGTGATTTCTGTATTTCTTTTTTTATTTGCAATTCACCAACAACACTTTAGAAATAGGTATTAAAAAAAATCATTCTCTGTTTTTATATTTCCGAAATTCGAACACTATGAAACAAATGTGGAAACAATTTTGTATTATTAAATTCAAAACTTCCACATTTATATGATTGCGATTAATGAATTATCTGTATGAATTAATTAATGGTAGTATTTTATATCACGCAGATCACATAATGTTTATTTCCATTAATTCAGAAATTCAATATTTCTACGTAAAAATAAAATTACATGCGCTGTGTATTTAGAAAAGTAGCTAATCTTTTAAATAAAAATATTAAACAACAGCCATCACATATATATTTAGCAACTACATTTGCATCAAATTTGGTAACTAAGTAAGCAACGAATGTTTAAAAAAAAGGGTAAAACAATTAACTTACCGCTCTGTTTCATTAAATATTTTACTTAATGTGCACCGAATTCCTGCTCTGTATTTTCTCATTCCTCTAGGGAAAAATTTTCCTCATCCAAAATTGTTTGTATAATTATGCATGTCAGATATTAATCACGTACATTCTAATGCTATTTTTCGAAGCAATTTGTGTAACTAGATAATAGAGAAAAACAATATATATGTGTGTATTCGAATCAGTAAATGTTTATCGAAATTAATCAGAGGTCGGATTTCTAAAATTTAAAAGAATTCGGTTGTATGCTAAATATTTAAGTAGTTAACAATAATTTTTAGCCTGCTTTTAATTTAATTGATTTAATGAAGAGTAAATTTCCATGTCGTAGGTCAATTAAATTGTGATTTACAATGTCATTTTACTTACATGTTTTAGAAAATGTATAAAAATTCAGTTGTTTGATTATGAATGATAAAAAAAAAGTAAACGTCATTGAATAAAAGTATTGATAATCTTTTAAAAATGTATTTAATTATTTATTATTTCCCGTTAATGAAATCATGAAATAGCGATAAAACATTTACCGGGAAAATTTGTATTTATAGACAATTTTGACAGGTCCGAGATTTATTTATTGATTTTTATTTTATTGATTGAGTTTAAAATGTATGCAGTTTAACTATGTAGTACAATATTTTTATTAGAAGTGTGTTTATTTAACAATTTAAAGTTTTATATTAAGTGCACAAGTTAAAATTATCATATCCAACAAAAAAAAAAAAGATAATAACGTTTTGACAGTTGTAATAATGCCAGTTTTGTAGTCAACAACAAGTTAAAACAAAATAAATCTTGGCTTATATGAAGAATTAATTGTCAATTACACTATATTGCAGTTGAATAAATTAATCAATATAGCCATAAAGATGGAACTTTAAAAATGTCCTATATTGATTTACAACAAATCGGAAATTTCTATGAAGTTTACTTGCATGATCACATATCAGAAAAACGGCGGAAAAAATACGAAATTGAAATACACTAAACGTTTACTGAAAACATTTTAATCGAATTATCCTCTGGATGTGGGCACCCGAACTTCTTTCTCGTTTTGCTTAATGATAGTCAAACATAATTGCAATTTCGTTCGCAGAATGATATTATTTGATGCCTAAGAATCGAAATAAGGCAAAGAGATGTAAACTCTTTAGCTAACGTCAAGATAGAGAAGAAAACATTTATTTTAAAATCATTACATTAATACTGCAATGTAATGTAAAACATTACATTAATACTGCGTAGAGAAGAATTTAAATACCGCAAGTTAGTGTTACCCGGACCCCAAAAATGTCAAATTTTGTATCGAATTACAATCTATCATTCACTGGTTCGATTAGCTGAAAATAAAACTATTTCATCAGTGTCATTTAAAAAAAAACATTTACCACAACACTTATAGTTTAAAATGTCCGTAGACGGATTTATTTGAAATTATCCTGATGCATCTCTCTGAGAAATATTTTCTAAGCTTATAGTACCAAAAAGAATTCTTCAATATTTTGATAGATCTACGCCCTTTCTGTTATTTAGAGAATTCCTATTATTATTATTATTATTATTTCTATGTTTTAATTCTAACGATAAATTTACCGATCGCATATTACCGTGTATAAACCTAGTATACGACTTTTCAGTAAAAAATCGTCCAAAATCAAAAACCCGTATATAAGCCGATGTTAAACAAAGGTGATAAAAAATTCATTGAACGAAAACTTAGCACTCTTTTTTTTTTTTCATAGCTAATAGAAAAAAATACATTCTCCGAAACTATTGATTTCTCCTTGAGATCTTCGGTAGATCCTTCTTGGCGTTATTTTTTTTTCCAACAATGAGACGTTTTTCTAAATGAATCATTTAGAGACAATCTCCGTTAGAAATGGACTAAATGGATGTTATCTGCGCATAAAGCTGTAACAAATGACTTTTTTTTTTTTTTTTTTTTTTTTTTTTTTTTTTTTTTTTTTTAAGTTGACATCCTTGCTATTTCTGAATGAAGAATGAAGCTTGTCTTTAATTACCATAATAAATGATCGTCCGTTCTTTCAAAATTGTTGCATCAATAATGTTATAGATTCCTGATTAGATTTGGAAGCTCATTATTTAAGTATAAAGGGGGGGAGAAGGGGGCTAAACCCCCTTAATTTGGATAAATCGGTTTTTCATGATTAATTATTCGATTTGCTCCAAATTTGGTATACCGGTTTATTAAGTTAAGGAGCTGCCTTGATTAGATTTGGAGGTTCATTAGTTAAGTATAAAGGGAGGAAATGGGGGCTAGACCCCCTCCCCCTTAATTTATGTAAATGGGTTTTTCATGCAGAGTTATTCGATTTGCTCCAAATTTCGTATACCGGTTTATTATGCTAAAGAGCTGCCTTGATTAGATTTGGAGATTTATTGGTTAAGTATAAAGGAGGGACAAGGGCTAGTGTCCCCTTAATTTAGATAAATGGGTTTTTCATACAGAATTATTCGATTTTCTTCAAATTTGATATATCAGTTTATTACGATATGGCTTCCTTCATTTGATTTGGAGGTTCATTGGTTAAGTATAAAAGGGGAAAAAAGGTGGGCAATTGCCTCTTCCCTTAATTTAGATAAATTTGTTTTCATGCAGAATTATTTAATTTAGTTTAATTTTTTTTTTCTAGGTTCATTCTAATAAAGAGCTTTTCTGATTAGATTTGAAAGTTCATTGGTTCAGCATAAAAGGAGAAATGGGGGAGCTATTACCCCCCCCCCCCCCCTTAATTTAGTGAAATGGGTTTTTCATGCAGAATTATCTGATTTGCTTCAAATTTGGTACACCAGTTTATTATGTTAAGTAGCTTCCCTGATTAGATTTGAAGGTTCTTTGGTTAAGTAGAAAGGGGGGCAAAGGGGACTAATACCTTCATTTATTTTTCGATGAACATTATTCTTTGAAATAAGAGTATGATATACAATTAGTGTGAATAGCCTGTGAGCTCAATGCCATCAGTTTAACTGGGCAATTTTCTTTTTATTAGGTTTATTAACGTATTAACCCTACCCAAACCCAAAAAATAAATTACAGCAGACCATACCCCGATCCGGGCAAGACAAAATAATTTCAGTCTGCATGCAACTCGACTCGAACCTGAGAGTTCCATTTGAAAAAACCCGAAATCCCGAACCAAATTTGATAACCGACAAAAATATTCCAAAGATCCATATCCGGATCCGAACAAGATAAATTAGTTTCCGTGGACACGCAACGCTATCAGAACCTAAAATTCCATTCGAAGTCAACCTGAAACCCGTCCCGAACCAAATCTTAACCGACAAAAATATTCCAAAGAACTATAACCCGATGCAAGCCAGACAAAATAATCTCCGTCCACCGGCAACCCGATTAACCTGAAAGTTCTAATTGAACTCAATCCGAAACCTGGTTGTGTTCGGTTTTCGGGTTGACTTCAAATGGAACCTTCAAGTTCGGATCCGGTAGAAAAAAAATTAAACTAAATCAGATAATTCTGCATGAAAACCCATTTATCTAAATTAAGGGGAGGGGCAATTGCCCCCCCCCCTTTCCCCCCCTTTTATACTTAACCAATGAACCTCCAAATCAAATGAAGGAAGCCATATCATGATAAACTGGTATATCAAATTTGAAGCAAATCGAATAATTCTGTATGAAAAACCCATTTATCTAAATTAAGGGGACACTAGCCCCTGTCCCTCCTTTATACTTAACCAATAAATCTCCAAATCTAATCAAGGAAGCTCCTTAACATAATAAACCGGTATACGAAATTTGGAGCAAATCGAATAACTCTGCATGAAAAACCCATTTATCTAAATTAAGGGGGGGGTCTAGCCCCCCTTTCCTATCTTTATACTTAACTAATGAGCTTCCAAATCTAATCAGGGAAGCTCCTTAACACAATAAACCGGTATACCAAATTTGGAGCAAATCGAATATTTCTGCATGAAAAACCCATTTATATAAATTAAGGGGAGGTTCCCCCTTTATCCTTAACCAATGAACCCCAAAAACTAATCAGGGGAGCACCTTATCAGGATGAACCTAGAAAATTTTTTTTGAAGCAAATCGGATATTTCTGTCAAGAGTTATCGTGTTACATACATACGTACGTACACACGTACATACAGAATCGGCGGGCACATAAGCCCTCAGGCTTTGATAGCCTGTGAGCTAAAAATATCACCCTGATCGGATAATAAGTGGTTCGGGATTAGATTTCGGGGTTTTTCAATTGGAACTTTCAGGTTCGGGTCGGGTTGCATGTAGGCTGAAATTATTTTGTCTTGCTGGGATCGGGGTACGGTGTGTTGTAATTTATTTTTTGGATTAGGGTCGGGTTATGGGTTAATAAGCCTAAAAAATTCACCCTGATTGGATAATAAGGGGTCGTTTTTCAATTAGCCTAACGCTTTCTAGGCTCTTTGCAATAAGCCTGAAAAATATCAGGCTAATTGGAAAAAGGGAGATGAATTCTCCAATTAGCCCGGCTCTTTGCAAAGAGCCTAGGCTGTTTGCAAAGAGCCGGATTTCTCAATTAGCCTACGACATATATACCATCCTTTTTATTTTAGAATGTAAAATTTGGAAATTTTCTAACACTCGTGTATAAGCCGAACCCTTTACTTTGGAGCCGAAAAAATGCCCAAAATTTCTCGACTTATACACGCAAATATATGGTAAATAGCGACTAAACCAATTATTAAAATGAAAATAAAATTAATTTAAAAAAATACTATTAGTGACTACTTTTAATAAACCTTTGCTTTTAGGCGTATTTCCACTTATTCTAAAGATGTGTACAAGAAACACTTTTTTCAACACTTTTGAAGAACGTTTAAATATGCTTATCAATTCTGTTTGTCTGTCGACCATTTTGTTTTTAACACTTTTGTGCTTTCATCATCAGGCCTATTTTTTTTTTTAATTTTTCGTTTCTGAAAGATATAGATCTGTGAATGTTTTATGTTTAAATTTTTATTAAGCCAAAGAGAAGCTCTGTGCCTGATATTATGTTGCCCCCCCCCCCTTTTTTTCATTTTTCATGCACTTCCACAAAATGTTTAACATTTTATAAACTTAAAAATACGTATATAGAAACAAATATTCATTTAGATAAATATTTTATTTTTTTATCTTTTTCTAATTTAAAAGCAGAAAATGTCGGTTAGAACGAGTAAACAGACGAGTGAAAACAGAATTAAAATATCAGATTTTTAAAAAGTGCTAAAAATTATGGACTCCTAAACCAGGGATTAACACAATTGCATCAGAGACATCATTTAAGCTACTGAATGGTATGGTGTTAGTAAACTTATTTTACTTAACCGCATTAAAATAAGCAGAATTTAAGAGTTTTCAATCTACACAAGATTTTCCGGAATTTCCATTATGTAAAATTATTGCAAATTTCTTAAACATGTGTCTATATTATGTTACTGGAATACGCACCGTGTTTCTTACACTTTTTTTTTTTTTTGAAAATTTTAAAGAATTTTATTTTTCTATTTTGATCATCTTAAACACATATTTAAAAACCTGGTTAAAGAAAAACATTAATGGATGATTATGTTGACTCAAGACATCTTAGTTATCTCGTTAATTTTCTAAATATCTCTCCGCATTTACAGCAATCTGTATGTCGTTATTAGGCACATGCAGAAAACAAAGTCTCCAAAATGCGTAGAATACTTCGAACTCTAAACGGAAATTGGGTCGCCGTTTCTTTAGTTTAACTGGTCAGGTAACTAAAACAGAGAACGTAGTTCACGTCATAAGGTTATTTGGTCTTCAAAGTTAAAAAAGAAAAACAGTGAGCCACTTTCGGGAATTTTTGTCGCATTCACGAAACATCGGGGCGCTGTAAAATGAACGATATTTGATTGGAAATTTCTTTTAAACGTTTTAAATGCAGAAAAATATTTCGGGTTTTGTTTATGAAGTTCGGATGCCTTATTATATACCATTTATTCACGATCCTTGCATTAAGATTTTATGTAAAATAACATTGTCGCATTTAGGTTCATCACATTTCGGCACACTGACCTTATGTTTTTTTTTATGCGCATCTATCAATTAAAATTTTAATATTAGTCACTTTAGGGTTATATGTAGAGCAATCATTGTAAATATTCTAAAAAGATAGTCTAAATACTTTTTTTTATATTTTCTTTCCCGTTGTCCTATGTTAAGGGGGCACAGGTCCTTTCAACATGAAAAATCAGTTTTCGGATTCTGTTATTTTCTGTTTTTTTTTTTTTTTTATTCAACAATATGCAAAAACCCCATTCAAAAAAAGTCCTTCCGGCCAGTGCCGGGAGGAAGAGGTAGCTTTCATAATCCTTATTTGAAAAAAGCCAACTTATATCATGCAAACACACGAAGCTCAATTTAGTGGAAACCGAATATAGGAGATTCAATACTAATTTTTATCAATATAATGAATGAGAATTTCGCGAAATTAGTCAGCTTTATCCAAGTTGCTTTTCTTTAAAGTAACTTATATTTGGCTGCCAAATTCGGCAATTTCTTAAAGTGCCTGTCATTTTAAGACAACATGGTGGATGAGGCTAAGCAGGGAACTTGGTCGAGACCTTAGTAATTGCTGTGCACATGCTCACTCACATCGGAATCGGTTAATATATAGGAGTGCTGTCGCATGCAAAAAATCAGATTTTTCAAAATGTCACCCACAATAGAAATTGAAACTGCTATATCTGAGCCATTTTTTAAGGTAAAGACAAACAAAAAATGCTCCTGAATCCTTATATCAAGATCAAATACTTAAGAAAGAAACCTTTTTCAATTTCTAATTTTTTTGCACTTCACTTTAAATATATATATATTTTTTAATTTAATGGCCGCCATTTTGAAACAAGATGGCTGATGAATCTGGCCAGCGAAATTGGTCGAGGTGTTGATGTATACTATCCACATGCCTTCTTACATCGAAATAGGCGAATACGTGTGTTATCGCGTGACAAATACAAGATCGTTTCAAAATGTTAGCATTGCTAGAAATTCAAAGTGCTGTAAATCAACCATTTTTTAAGATATCAACAAAAGAACAAATTTTCAGAAACAAAAACTGCTCCGGAATCTTTGTATCAAGGCCAAACACATATAAAAAAATTTTTCATTTTCCAATTTTTTAATACCTCATTTTGAATTTTAAATTTAATTTTTTTTAAATGGCAACCCTTTTGAAACAAGATGGCGAATGAAGCTGGCCAACGAACTCGGTCGAGACATTGGTATGTACTATGTACAGACCAAGTTACACCCAAATAGGTTCATAAATACGCCTGTTATCGCGTGACAAAAATCAGGTCGTTTTAAAATGTCAGCCACAAGAGAAATTCAAAATGCTATTACTCAGCAATTTCTTTTTAGATATAGACGAAAGAAAAACTGTTGCGGAATCTTTGTATTAAGGTCAAACACATACAAAAAAAATCTTTTTCATTTTCCAATTTTTTGGTATCTCATTTAAATTTTTTTATTTTTTTATTTTTTTAAATGGCCGCCATTTTGAAACAAGATGGCGGATGAAGGTGGCCAAAGAACTCGGTCGAGATATTTGTATGTACTATGTACACACCAAGGTATATCCAAGTCGGTTCATAAATACACCTGTTTTTACGTGAGAAAAATCAGGACGTTTCAAAATGTCAGCCACGCTAGAAATTCAAAATGCTATAACTCAGCCATTTCTTAAGATATAGACGAAACAAAAACTGCTCCCGAATCTTTTTATCAAGGTAAAACACATAAGAAGAAAATATTTTTTCAATTTTCAATTTTTGGTACCACATTTCAAATTTAAATTTTTCTTAAAAATTTAAATGGCCGCAATTTTTAAACAAGATGGCGGGTGAAGCTGGCCAACGAACCCGGTCGAGACATTGGTATGTACTATGTATAAACGAAGTTACATCCAAATCGGTTCATAAATACGCCTTTTATCGCGTGACAAAATTTAGGACGTTTCAAAATGTCAGCCACGCTAGAAATTCAAAATGCTATAACTCAGCCATTTTTTAAGATATAGACGAAACAAAAACTGCTCCGAAATCTTTGTATAAAGGTCAAATACATAAGAAAAAAATATTTTTCCATTTTCAATTTTTTGGTACCACATTTCAAATTTTAAATTAAAAAAAATTTTTAAATGGCCGCCATTTTGAAACAAAATGGCGGATGAAGCTGGCCAACGAACTCGGTCGAGAAATTGGTATGTACTATGTAGACACCGAATTACATCCAAATCGGTTCATAAATACGCCTTTTATCGCGTGACAAAATTCAGGACGTTTCAAAATGTCAGCCACGCTAGAAATTCAAAATGCTATAACTCAGTCGTTGTAATTTGTTATCGTTTGTGGTCGTTGTAATTTGTTAAATTGCATTTTTGATTTTGTGTTAAAATTAAATTTTAAACAAAAATTTTTGCATATATTTTGGTTTTAATTTTGAAGTAAATGTTTTATGATTTTATTTCGTTCAAAAATTGTTTTCTATATGCATAATTTAGAGTTTTATCATGTGCGCAACACTTAATTATTTCAATACACGGATTAGTGAGATGATTGTTTTAATTAAAAATTTAAATATTAATTTTGCATGTACAATGTTTGTTTTTTTTTTCTCGATAATATAGCTAAGAATATATACTTTACTCAGAAAACGAAAAAAAAAAAAATATCTGAATTGCTTATTATTTGTGTTTTGGTACTCTGAAAAAGACGATGTGGTCTTGTCCCCCTTAAAATAGAGACTGAGGGAAAAGAAAAAAAAAAAACAAAAAAACTAGGACTTCCCTAAGAGGGATTAATCTGAGCGATGTTTGTGAGAACATAGATTTAGTTACTAGAGTACAAGAATTCTGCTTTTTCAAAATTTACGGGTCGCCAACGTTGAAAAAAAAATATATGTATATATAAATAGTACAAAACATATTTCAATTTTAAGACTTATAGCACACGCTTTTATTTTATGTAAAATGACGTCATTCGCATCCGCTTAAGAATTCCAAATTTACGATCCACTCTTAAACACCATATTTTTTTATACAGTAAAGTAGGCATAGGACATCACTATCGCGAAATAATACACAAATGCAGCAAAAAGATACCGTCATTAAAGAAATGACAAAGAAAAAAAAACTGTCTAACGATTCACAGGCTTTTATTTGTTTGTAACATTAATAGAGATACTTAAAATTAAATATAGGGTATAATAGCTCCATGTTTTAGCAGAAATCATTCGTTTATATTTTTTCAAAATAGCACGTATTTTACTTACATTTTCTTTTGGTTGTTATGAAAAAAAGGCAGCAAAAATATATAATTAATATTTTACAACTATTTTTCCTTTACTTTCTACATAAATGAAGTACTTCCGTTGCAAATATTAAGCCAATGGCTCCAAAAACTATTAAAAAAAATAATAATAACCTCTTCAAAAATAAATGGAGATGTAGTATTCAAAGAAATTGCATTTAAAAGTACTTTTTTTTCAATACGACGGAATAAAAATTGAAAATGTGCAATGCTTAGAACTTAAAAAAATTGAAACTATTTTATTATTAACTTTTATTAAATTATTATTAACTTATAAAAAAATATTTTTACTTTTATTTATATGGTCAGCATATAAATGCATAAAAAGAATTTATCTAGGAATATGTGTTATTTATATAAAATTAAAAAAAGATTTCTTTACCACCTTGTTTCATTAAATATTTTATTTATTATGAGCTGTGTTCTGATTCTGGTCACAATTTTCTCACGCCTCTCAGGAAAAACTTGTTACATCCCAAGTCATTTCCATAGTTGTATATAATGTCAAATATTAATTAAACGTATTCTAAGATATTTCTTGGAAATAATTTGTGTGGTTAGATAAAAGAAGAAAAAATGAATGTGAGTATAGAAATCAGCAAACAGTTTACCGAAATTAATCAGAGCTTCAATTTCTATCACATATTTTAACAAAATTAAAGAATACGTTTCTATTCTAATTATTTACCTTCGTGAATGCAAAGTTTATCGAGTTTCCATGTTAGTTAATTTAATAATGATTTATTTTTTGTTGTTATGTTGTGGTGTATTATGCCTTTTGCATGAATGTTTTTGGAAAATGGAGAATGAGGCGGTCACATTTAAGTTTTGCGATTATACTTGACCTTCAAAGAAATTTACGATGAATAATATTTTTTTTTTGCTAATTTGATCATTTTACATTAATAAATATCAGCAGTTCAATCATAAACATTTAAAAATATTTCCGTCTTATTTAAAAAAAATGAGTTCACGCACTTTGTAATATATACATTTTTTTTAATTTTTAGGGTTCCGTACTTAAAAAGTAAAAACGGAACCATTATAAGATCACTCCTGTGTCTGTCCGTCTGTCTGTCTGTATGTCTGTCTGTCACAGCCATTTTAATCGTAAACTATGGAACGTGGAAAGTTCAAATTCGGGGAAGTAATAAATACCATTCACCCACATATTTTCAGATTAATAAACATCCATAAATATATTTAATAAAAAGTAGAGGGACTAATTATGCTACTTGAAAAAAAAATCTTTTCTTTATATATCATGTGGGGTATCCTGTGAAAGCTTTTGTAACACTGGACTCAAAAGTATATTCATTTTAATTTTAGGTATTATATTTTCAAAGATATTGTTGAAAATGTAGCGCAAAAATATGTCCCCCCCCCCCCATCTAATTACGAATCTACTGAAACTGAAATTATGAAAAAATTAGAGGTAATAGACGTTAATACAAACCTTGCCGGAAAATTATAGCGATTACCCTAGGTCACATAGTTTTTGAGTAATTAGCATTTTTCTGTTATACACAAATTTCGATTTACGGGCATTCAGAAAAATTGTTGAGCATCGCTGAATATACCTATCGTTGCAGAAGAATAAAAGCATTTGTTAAGAATAACACAATAAGTTACTCAATGACACCATTTTTAAGGAACTCTTCGCAGTGAACTGTATATTTCTTTATTTTAAAACAAAAATTGTTAAGAGTGAAACAGTCTCTCTGGCCGTTTCCAAGTCAAACATTCCATTATCTCAAATAACAACAATTCAGTGTTTCCACTCACTAGTAACTAAATTACAATCTATCGTCAACACGCAGACGATTGGAATAATAAATAAAATTACGGCGCTGACACAGCGCCCTCGTACGGGAGATTTTAATTACGATCAGTAACATACTCCCGACCGTTGAAACCTGCAGGTTTCAAAACTACTCTAATATATAATATAAAATTACATAATACTACATATAACAATTCAAAGATATAATTAATAACAAAGGAAAAATGGCAGAATTACTTTACATTTGAATACAATAAAACATACTATAGAAAATAAACAACAAAATATATTTAAAATATACCAAATATATACATTAAATAAATTAGTTTCCATTAATTGGAAGGGGACAAATACTTCTCACATCTCTCTATATTATTGTACCGTTAGGTAGACGAATGCTCACTACTCGAACTTTTTTGTCCTTACCGAGAAATATCTCGGAAATCCTACCTGTTGCCCATTTTGTGCTGAGCATATTTTCATCTTTGATCAATACGAGAGAACCAACATTTATATTGTTTTTATTTATTTACCATTTATTACGTTACTGTAAGGTGTTCAGACAGTCCCGCTTCCATAATTTACATATTTGCTGGCTATATTTTGTTATTTTTTGCCAGTTGCTAAGTTTGTTTTCCGAAATTTCAGTGAGCTGGGGTTCATTAATAGACGTTAAGGGCCTACCTATAAGAAAATGACCCGGTGACAGAGTCTCGAAATCGTCGAAATCTGATGATAATGGGGACAGAGGTCTTGAGTTCAAAACACTTTCAATTTCTAGAATTACTGTCAGAAATTCCTCTAAAGTGAAGGGCGCGTTACCAATTACACGTTTTAGGTGGAATTTGAATGATTTAACCCCTGCCTCCCAAAGACCACCGAAGTTCGGCGCTTTCGGAGGAATAAAATTCCATTCGATATTTTCCCTTGCAAAATAATCAGCTAATGCTTCATCTGGGTGTCTAACCAAATTGTGAAGCCTTTTCAATTCTAAGTTTGCCCCTACAAAGTTTTTTGCATTGTCAGAAAATATTTTTGAACACTTTCCCCTTCTGCAAACAAAGCGCTTAAAACAAGCAATGAAGGCTGCAGAAGTGAGATCTGAAACGAAATCTAGATGAATAGCTTTGGTGCAGAGACAAACGAATGTACATACATACACTTTATTATATGTACCTTTCCTTTGATTTTTGAATTTAATGTAAAAAGGACCGCAATAATCAGTTCCAATAATGGAAAATGGAAATGAAGGTGTAACACGCTCTTTGGGAAAGTCACCCATAACTTGACTCGCTAATACAGGCTTGTTTTTAAAACAAGTGACACATTCATATGTTATTTTGCGACGGATGTTTCTACCATTAGTTATCCAAAATTTACGACGAATATGGTACAACAATGTTTGCGATCCTACATTTAAATACTTTAAATGAAAATATCTTACAATAATTAAAGTAAGGGGATGCTTACTTAGCAGAACCATAGGATGTTTTTCATTTGTTGTCAAATGTGAGTTACCCAATCTACCCCCAACTCTTAAAATATTACTTTCATCTAAGAAACAATTTAAAGAATTTAGTTTACTTTTATTTGGTACTGAATTACCTTTCTGAAGACATTTTATTTCTTCCTGATACTCACTTTGTTGAACCATCTTTATCAGTGATAATTCTGCAGCATTCAATTCTTTAGAAGAAATATGATCTTTCACTCTCTTAACATTTCGAAGGTTATGAATAAATCTAAGCACATAACATAAAATACGAATGATAGTTATATAATTATTACTAACACTAATAATATAATCTAATAAATAATTTTGATCATAAATAGCTAGAGTAACTAAAGAGTTATCATTTTCACATTTAACTGTTTTCTTTAGTTCATCAGAATAGTCATCTGGCGAATTTTGGATGTTGCAGTCATTAGTTGGGAGAACAGTTTCTCTCAAAAAGGGGGGACCTTTAAACCACAAATCCTTTTCTAAGAGCATATCAACACTGACGCCTCTGGTAAGGAGGTCGGCTGGATTAGACTTTCCCGGACAATGAAACCACGAATTGGAGTCAGTCAAAGATTGAATCTCGTTGACACGATTCGCTATGAATGATTTCCATCTTTTACTAGAACCTCTAATCCAGTACAAAGTGATTTTCGAGTCTGTCCAGAAGAACACATCTGATGGCTTCTTATGATCTACTATTTTCTTGACTGCATTACCTAGTCGGGCAGCAAGTAAAGATCCCAATAGCTCTAATCTTGATTTTTTTAAGAGGTGTAACTCTACTTTTTGAAGTCACAAGGTTAACTTCAATAGCATTTTCTTTTACAATTCTGAGGTATATGACAGTGCCGAAGGCTTTCTTACTAGCATCACAGAAACAGTGAATCTCTACCACATCTGAATTTTCTTCTTTCGTTGAATTTAGCACAATTCTTGGAATTTTTAGGTCGGAGAGGCGTGGGATCTCAGAACACCATTGAAGCCACTTTTCTTTAACATCTATTGGTAGATCTTCATACCAAGCAATTTTCCTCAACCACAGATCTTGAAATAGGCATTTCATGCGAATAGTATAAGGAGTGAGCAAGCCAAGAGGGTCGAATATTTTTCCAATAGCACGCAGGATGAAGCGCTTGGTGTTTTCATTTTTTTGATAAAATTTCTAATAAGCCTTTTACATCTACGATGAAGCAATCTTCACTCGTATGCCAAGACATTCCTAGAACCTTTGTTGAGTCAAATCCTAATTCAATTGGGTTATGTAGAGGCTGAGTATCAAACCCTTCTTGTTTCCATTGCTCCATCAAATCGTTATCATTAGTTGACCATTTTCTGAGTTTCATACTTGCCTCGCTCATAATATAAACAGCATTTCGAGAGATTTCTAACGCATCTTCCAAGTTGTCAGCACCAGCGATGAAATCATCAACGTAGAGGCACCTATCTAATAACTTTGTTGTTGTAGGATATCTAACTTGAAATTTCTTGATATGTTTTCTTAGAGTAGCAGCAAGAAGAAACGGGGAAGCATTCATACCAAAAAGAACTCGGTTGAAGCGATATATTTCTATACCTCTATCTCCAATCCATAAAAACCTCACTGCATCTCTGTCTTTCTCCGCTAAAGATATCTGCAGAAAGGCCTTTTATATATCACCTATCAATGCTATTTTCTTTAATCTAAAATTGATAAGTAGATCGAATAAGTTTGGATTAAGATTTGGACCTGGCCAAAGACAATCATTTAACGATAATTCGCCAACATCGTGTGAGCTGGCATCGAAGACTACTCTCATTTTTGTTGTCAGGCTTTGTCTAAAGACAGGTTGATGTGGAAGATGAAAAAGTGGTTTCTCCACTGGCTTGTGCGTTTCCGTTATTTTTTCTATGATTTCTTTATTTTCATAATCTTTCAAAGTCTCACAATATTGAGCACGAAGCTCTAATTTTCGCTTCATTTTCACTTTAAGACAGTTTAGTCTATTATTGGCTATTTTGAAATTGTCGTTCATTTCTCGCCAATCTTTTCTCCATTGTAAGGTAACTTCGTAACGTTTATTTTTATGAGATACAGATTTTTCGAATATTTCTAATGCTCTATCTTCGTCAGTACATGTGGGATCGTCTTTTATCCCTAATGTTTCTAACTGAAAGAATTTTTGAACTTCTTTTGTCAAATCTTCATAGTTACAAACAAGCCCACAATGAGTATTTTGCGTGATTTGATTGTCAGGATTTAATACGCTTCCACAGGCAATGAATCCAAATACCGAGTTTTGGAATTTTAAATTAGAATTGGGGACTTCAATTCGACCGACTTCTAAAAGATCTTAAAATATTTGAGCTCCCAAAAGAACATGAATTTTTCCAGGTTTGTAAAATTCTGGATCCGCTAATTTAATGTTATTAAGGTAATGTTCTGTTGGAACGTTAATCCGATTTACTGGAATAGTATCCGATATTTTTGGTACACAAAGAAGCTCTATTTCCGCCTTAAAATTTGAATTGTTCGAAATTAATGCTTTTACCTTGGAGTTAATATTCACGGGATGTCATTTAATCCTGAAACCGCAACTTTTTTTTTTTCTTTCTTAATTCCTAAATAATCAGCACACTGAATCGTAATGAAATTACTCATTGATCCAGCATCAATCAAACCTCTTAACGGCTTAAATTCACCAAATTTATTTTTAATATAAACAATGACAGTTGATAAGATGCCAGAACTTAAATAATTCATCTCACAAACAGATGTACCTGAAAATACTCTTTCGTTAGAAATGTGAAATGTTGCAGCATTCGGGTCTAGATTTAAATGCGCTACGATTTGATTCTGGTTTTGGGTATTGCAATCAGTGACCTCGGGTTTTGAAATAAATTCATTTTTTCTATCGCTGTTTTGAATTTGCTTTTCATTTTCATTCTCGAAATGCAGTAAACTCGAATGTTTTTTCATACATTTCTGACAAGAATAAGTAGATTTACAATTTCTAACCGAGTGGAATTTTAAACAGTTAAAACAAATATTATTTTTCTTTACGAATTCATATCTAGAAGCCACTGAAAGATTTAAGAATTCTGGACATTTGTGCAAACCGTGGAATTCATTACTCTGACACTTAACACATTTGTTTTTGAGTTTTTACCATTAGATGTAGATACCATACTAGTGATTCGTTGTTGAGCACTGCGTTTAGGAGTTACATTATTTATAAGAGGTTTGGAAACTTGCAGTGTTCTCGCTTGTCTTTTTAAAAACTCGATTAATTCTTTTAATTTTGGTAGCTCGTCTTTTTTTTGTTCACGTTCAAACCATAATTTTGTGGACCCATCTAATTTCTGCCACAATATATAAGTTATTATTGTATCCGCAAACCCTTCAATTTTTTGATCGAGAATTTCTAGAGATCTGATACATTCACTGGCGGTATCTGCTAAATTAAGAATAGCACTAGGTGTTTCACTTTGTATTGAATTAATGGACATTAATTTTTTAATGTGAGCAAACACTTGTTGTCTTTTATTGGAATATCTTTCCTCTAATAAGGACCACACTGTTTGATAATTATCATCTGAAATCGTTATACTTTGTACAACTTTTGCAGCTTCAGAATGAAGCGAAGATTTCAAATATGATAACTTTTGAGCACCCGAAAGTGCGCTATTATTGTGAACGCTACATTTAAAAAGATCACTAAAATATATCCAATCCTGTACGTTTCCACTAAAAGAAGGTAGATTAATTGTGGGAAGTCAAACTTCCGTTACACTATTCTCTTGTTTCGGCTTTCATTCATATTTGTTTTTGTTTCGCTCTTTTGATTTTTAACCAAGTTTCATCTAACTCTTTTTCAATCGATGATTGTTCATCGAGATATTTATCAATTTCCTCTTCATCGCACAATGAATAAATTTTATCAAAAATTTCTTTCAATTCTGTATTGAATTGATCACATTTCGTATTTACAAGTTCTAAAGAGCATTCATCAGAGTCACTTAATTTAATTTCACTCACAAATTTAGTAATTTTACATTTTAAAACTCTTTTTTTAGTCAAAATATTTTTTAATTCAGTAGACATGTTAAAGAAAAACCTACCTTATTCGAAGAAACAAAGTCTCGTCGCTGATTCTTGACTTTTAAAAGCAAACGATAAATATATTTACTTTGGCCTCGAAGGACCAATTTTTGTTAAGAATAAAACAATAAGTTACTCAATGACACCATTTTTAAGGAACTCTTCGCAGTGAACTGTATATTTCTTTATTTTAAAACAAAAATTGTTAAGAGTGAAACAGTCTCTCTGGCCGTTTCCAAGTCAAACATTCCATTATCTCAAATAACAACAATTCAGTGTTTCCACTCACTAGTAACTAAATTACAATCTATCGCCAACACGCAGACGATTGGAATAATAAATAAAATTACGGCGCTGACACAGCGCCCTCGTACGGGAGATTTTAATTACGATCAGTAACAGCATTGTTGATAATGATTTTCGAAAAAATCATCGGTAATTAGCTGAGATATTAACCCTTAAAGGTACGGTCAGTTTGGACATACACAAGGACAGGGCGGCGAACTCTATGCCTAGTTAACGACTTTTAATGATATATATGTGTAATGAATTTAATGTCCAGTAACAGTATAAGAGCAATAAACGTCAAATTGTTAAAAACATACTAATTTAATTGGTCTCGGGACTCTAAAAAGTGGAAAAAATGAAAAAAAGACCATTTTCAACATTTAATGTCGTAAAATGTATATGATTTTAAAACACAATTTTAATTGGAATGAAAAATATAAGTATCTTCTTTCGTTTCATGTATTTAAAAAGTTGCAAGATACAGAATTAGTATTTATAGGGGGCTCGAAACTGTTAGACATTTGTCGAACAAAAAATTGGCATAACAGTTTACGCGCAGGATTACAAAATAAATATTGCAACTAGAATGAAAATTTTGAAGCTTACTTATACTCCAGATTGTAATAATTTTCCTGAACTTAAATAATTTTGTATTTAAAGCATTTTTATATTTTTAATGCAATGTTGCATTTAGCTAATACAAAAATTTTGAAAATTTCAACAGTAAAATCACCTAAAAAAATATTTTTTTGAACAATAAAAAGGAAATTTTAGGTTCAGTTTATACAGAATAACATGGAATATATGTTTTGAAAATTTCTTGAAAAATATTCAGAAGTTTTTGATGTATCCTACGCGTTATACCCCAAAACGCCATTTGGAAAATAATTACTTTAAAGTTTCGGAAACGCCGCTTCAGCTATTGAGCGGGTATAATTCTAAAAGCCAAAATTTTTGTTCTAATGGGAATTTCAAGGAAACAATTATATCAAAATATTCAGAAAATATAGGAGTTTAACATCTAAAAAAATTAAAATTTCTTAAATTTTGAAGCTTTAAGAATCCTGCGACCACTTAATCCTTTCCGGCACGGAGTAATTCTATTTATAAACTTATGAAATAATGAAGACACCAGAATTTATAAACGAATTTATTAGAAAATGCGAACTTGCTTATTTTCACGTACATGATAAAAGGGAAATTTTAATTAAATATTCTTGGTGCCATTTGTCTGTTTTGGAATTAAAATTAGGTGTCCGTTTTTTAAGGACATCGCCCACGAAATATTTAATTAGAATGAATCACATAAATACTGTGAGATTCGCGGTAGTTTGCATTGATTGTATCTCTCAACACGCCTCGTGTGACTTTAAAAGTTAATTAAACACCTATCTGGAAAAACGCGGCACTGACCAATTCGGCGTTGCAACTTTGGGACCTCAATTCGAAGCGTGCTTAGCACAATGCCAAATTTAAACTTTGAACAAAGGTTTTGTTTTAGCTACACTGTAGAAATAAAGGTTATTACTACGTTAAATTTAGCTTCTTGAAATGCCAAATGAAGTTTAACTATGCACTGCTTTTATTGTCAGTACCGAATTAAGTTCATCATAAACAGATTAGGATAATATTAAAGAACGAGTTATACGAATAGCTATATTCGATATTGTTCCATATATCTCTTTGAACTTTCATGCTATACCCGATTACACTTTTCTAATATACAGTTATACCCAACCCTACGCTATATAGTTTTTTAAAAATTCTTAGTATTCTTTTAGCAACTTTTTTTTTCTTTTTTTATAATACTATTACAAATTTATATATTTATTCTACGGAACCCTCTGTACGCGAGTAATGCTCGCAATTGACCGTTTATTATATTTTTAAGACATTCTAAATAACATGAGAAATTTTAAATATGATATAAATATATTCCTTTTATTTTAATTATTTAAATTTTTATTTACAACAACATCCTTTTCCATAGGGTAATTAAAAAGAAATGTTTACCCTTCTGATTTCCTATTTATCCTAATTCAAATCCTTAAGACAAATCTGAAAATTTTTGTATTACTAAATTCTATTCATCCCCATTTAGATGTATATGATTAATAAATTAAGACTATGAATTAATTACTCGCAAAATTTGTTTTTAAAGAACGCAGATTACATAGCTTTCCTTTTCATTACTGAAGAAATTCAATATTTGTAAGTAAAAATAATATTGCATGCGTTGTGTATTTGGGAAAATAGTTAAATTTACATATGTAGTTATTATTCAACAGGCATAACATATAGATATTAAGGAGCTGCATTTGCATTAAAATTAGTAACTATGAAAACACCGAATGTAAAAGAAAATGGTAAAACAATTAACTTTACCGCTCTCTTTCATTAAATATTTTACTTAATTTGCACCGTATTCCGGCGCTGTATTTTCTCAGTCCTCTAAGGAAAAATTTGCCGCATCCAAAATTGTTTTCATAATTATGTATAATGTCAGATATTAATCACTTGAATTCTAACAATATTCTTCGAAGAAATTTGTTTGACTAGATTAAAGAGAAAAACAATTTATGTGTATGTATGTGAATAAGTTTTACTGAAATTTATCAGAGATCTGATTTCTATAACATGCTTTGGAGGGTGAAAAGAATGCGTTTGTATACTAATTATTTAACATGTTAAATATAATTTTCATGAAGTGTTTAATTTAGAAGAGTTAATGAAGGGCATTTTGTTGTGACAGTTTAACCCCTTAAGGATCGCTTAATATTTATAAAAACCATCAAAAAGTACCTATTTTTATATTGCAGAAATTGAGTAATTATAAGATTTCTAACTATAAGATGTAATTAGTTGTATATTTGAGGCGGAAAAAATATGTTTTACAGCAAATTCGTGTTTGCCGAAAAGTCATCATGCGGGAATTTTGCATGTTTGTTTTACTCCATACAAATGAATACGAATAAGATACCTTATTTTTTTAATTTTTACTGCTTTACAAAAGTTTACAAATATTATTTAAAATAATATATACCGTATAACCCGGAGTATAACACGTCCTGACGTATAACGCGCATCACTAATCTGAGAGTGAATATTTTTATTTCAAGCTTATACTGCTGTATAACACACATTAATTTTTCTACACGAAAAAAAAAAACTGGAAATACTACCTTTCCCCCATTTCAGATAATGTGTCTTTTCTTTGACACATGCGAAATTACATACATACGGAATTTAAACATGCGTCATGAAGAATTTAAAAAAAAAAAGAATAAATGAATTTAATACAGATTTGGCAGTAACTCCGTGTGGGGTGAAATCGTTAGTTCAACCATTAGATGTTTCCATAAACAAACTTTTCAAAGAATGTTTAAGGCGGCAGTAGAATACATGGATGCTACAACGAGAAAATACATTTACGAAAGGGGGAAATATGCGGCATGCGGCATTAATGCAAATGTGCGAAATATATTGCGCATTATAACACCATAGAATTAAATCAAATCGGAATATCAAATGAACTTGACGGTACCGAGAATGACTATTTATGGCTAGATGAAACAGTGGAGACAAAGTTGACATTTCCGAAAATATAAATGAAGACGACTACAACGAACATCTTATCTGATAAGGAATATTAAGTTTGTTAGAAAATATGTATGACATAGCGTAAGTTTCTTCGTTTATATTGATATATAAATTGATATGCATTTAAATATATCTCTAAAAATTTGGAATGTTCATTCCTTGTGATTTTACATCAACTATTTTATACTCAGTGTATAACACGCACGCGGGAAAATAGACTTATTTTTTAGACTTAAAAGCACCGAGATATACGGTATACATAAAATTTTAGCTATGAATTAAAATCAAATTATCATCACAAATGCTTGATTCATCAGAATCCATAATTTACTTAAATATAGACCGTTCAAACCACACTCGACGCAAATTTTCAAAGACATCATATAGAAGTGCAGTTAAATTTTTCTCGTTTTAGAAGTATTTTTCGGTTTTAAATCTTCAGCCCAGCAATATCACGGGCACTAGAAGTAAGCCCCTACACCTCAGCCCGTCATGTTGATGGGATCCAGAATTGAAGGGGTTGATTAAATCGCATATTAAGCAATTACCCTCTTTGCCGTACAATTGTATCAAATTATTTTCGAAGAGGTACAAAAATCCAATTTAATTTTGAATAATAATGTTTGAGAAAAAGACATTGATAATATGTTTCTAAGTCTTTTTTTTTTTCTCTCTTTTGTAAATGAAATGATAATACATTGTGACTTCAAAAATTCGGCATCAAACTATCTTTTCTCTTTCTTTTTATTTTACACTGCCAAGTTATGGAAGAAGAAAAATAGCGATTGTTTATGAATCAAAAACTACAAGATCGAAAATAAAAATGCAAAAAAAGTCTATTTGACTTTTTTTTGCACATTCAAAATCTGAAAATCTGAAACACGCTGAAACAGGCAAAATCTGAGAATGCACTAAGTTTCGAAAAAAAAATAATATAGATGATTGGCTATGCACCGACGAAAATTCACCAACAACGAACAATTTAACGGACAGCGAGATCGCTGACGCTGCGCTAAACAGAAGCGCTGATAATGCTAGTAGCAGTTCAGAAGTCGAGGATCAGCAACAGGCAGAAGAAAAGGTGACACTAGTAAAACGCATAAATTTGACTGAAGAATTAAAATCTGCTTTAGAGAATCAAGACAGTATTTCCAAAATAGACATTCTTCCTTTGTATAAAATGCAATAAAAACTTGTTAAAGAACGTCCAAGAAAATTGAAGCAAATGGAATTGGCATCGATGTTTCCGAAATTACACGAGAAGAAATAATTTCGCTCTTTATTGGATTTTTTTTATCTAAAATAGAAAATGTCATCTAAAGTAAGTTTTTTTTTTCATATTATTTTTCTCTTTTTCTTATATGACTACTTATGACCCTTATTATTGTATTAAATTATGGCTAAAGGCACCATTAAGAATATTGTTATACTTTTGATATTCCTAATTACTACTTTTGATATTCCTTCAAAAATCGAAAATTTTCAAAAATTCGGCATAGCCTTGGTCCAGATGATGCCGGATTTTTTAAGATATACTATAAAATATTTAAAGGGATAATTAGCATTTATAAATGCAATATAAATGCAAATAAATGCTTTTGACTGATCTGTCAAATCTGGCAGACAATAGTTTAACGAAACCAATAATTTATTTAAGCCTGTGTTATGTTTATGCAACATATTTAAATTATAAATTAAGTGCACAAGTTAAAATTATCATAAGCAAGGTAAAATAAATTATGGTTATTTATTGCAAGCTGTATTAGTAATTCTAGTTTTTAACAACATATCTAAACAAAATAAATCCCATATTTTTTTATAAAATTAATTGTATATCAGACTATTTTGCATTTGAATGAAATTAATCAATATAATCATGAAAATAAAATTAAAATAAAAATAAACTTTTACAGATTTTCTAAAAAATCTGAAAATTTATTCAGTTTACTTGCATAATCATGTAAAAACATCAAAAATTAAAGAAATTCAAATAAACTAAACATAACATCTTTTTAAAACGCATACATATTATATGCCTCTCAGTCTAGTTCCATATGTATGAAATTCCGTTCATACCGGCTTTTATTAATGGTAATCGAACGCAATTGCAATTTCGATCTCCAACTGATATTTTTTGATCTCTAGGAATCGAAATAAGGCAAATATTATATTGAAACTCTTGCTCTGAAATCAACTTGGAGAAAAAGTAATAATATTACGATAATACTCAGTAGCGAAGAAGTTAAATGACGTAACATATTAGTTTGTGTTACTCGGATAGCCAAAAGTGACAAGTTTTTTGCATTTCTTACTGAATTACATGCAAATGTTAATTGGTCAGGTAACCTAATGTTTAAAGTTTTTATGATTCTTTAAGAATTTCCGGACATTTCAAGAAGTAATTTTAATATTTTATATATGCAAAAAATATTGAAATTTCAGTTCAAGTAATCGTTCGGTTCAGGATATAAGGACACACGTTGTTAGTTTCACAAAATACGCCATTAAACAAGCTACGGGGTCAAACAGAAACTAGCATATGAAATTAAAAACGTACAGTTGGATGAAAAAATGTAAACACCCCTTACTAACTCTGCAAAAAATTATCGTAGAAGAAAGTTACTAGTACATCACGATTGGTAATAAACTCTACTTTTAAATGTTGTATATAAAATTTGCTTAAGTCGCCATCTACATAATAAAACGAACAATAAATTTGTTTTTTTTTTCAATAGTAGTAAACAATTCTGACAGCATAAATGAACTCTAGACCCTTCAATTAGCCTAAAAAAATTATGCAATTCGTACGATAAGTTTCCAAGAAATTAATTGTTTTAAAACGAGCTTATTTTAGGGACTTTATCCAAATTGAAGTTCGGTACTCGATTGTTGACCAAAAGAGCCCCCTTCTTGATCAAGGCATCTTAAGCAGCACTGAAGCAGTCATTGAAGACTTCTAGATTACAGGATAGCATAAGAAATTTCAAAATATCTAGTCACTATCGTAGACGGCACCTTAAACCATCATTTTGCCGTTTTTAAAGCATAATTTGAAAACTACTCGGAAGAAAAAAGTGAAATTTTGGACTTCCATAAAACAGGACTTAATAAATCTAAATCCATCAAAAAAATTGTAGTTTGTAATTCATAATTGTTTCGAATATTAATTTCATAATTCATATCATAAAATTATAAAAGGTGCAAATTCAACGTATTTATGTTTGGATATTTCAGTGTTATTGCTACACAAAAAGTTTACACATTAGAAATATAATTTCAGGAGATATTAATAAAAATATGAAAATGCAATTTAACATTAGAAGCACTAAATTTTGAATGTTTATAATTCAAAAATTTATCATTCAAATGACTTGACATTTGGTGTCTTGGCACAGTTTGATTTTGACACTTTAAAATATCTTGCTAAAATTGGGTATTTCCTTTGACATAAAATAAAATTTTGGTTCGTTTTAATATGTAGATGGCCCTTACGCATATTTTATATACATTATTTAAAGGTAGAATTTATTTCCTGTCTTTCGGTACCAGTAATTTTCTTCTACGATAATTTGTTGAGGAGTTAGTAGTGGGTTTGCCCTTTTTTCCCACGACTGTACATAATCATTTTTATTATAGGATCGATGTCTACTTAAAATTGAAATAATACAGAAAAATGTATCCAAAATATTTTCATAAAAGCATAAATTTTGTGATTTAGGATAAAGCACTTTATGGCACTTTGTCTAGTCTTGATAAAAGAGAAAAACACGTGATAAAGTTGCACGGGAGCCGAAAATACAGCTATTTCTTCAGTGCCATTTGAGAATTTTATTTTTTTGACACTATTTACAGTTTCATATGTCCGAAGACGGACTTCTTTAAAAATTATTTTGACACATCTCTCTAAGAGATATTTCCTAACCTTATAATATAAAAAAAAATTCTTCACTATTTTCATACAATCTACATTCTTTCTTCTCCCTAAAGAACTTTTGTATCTTTGATTAAATTATTATTAGGTTTTAATTCTGGAGATAAACTTGCCTGGAATGTATTTAAAAATCTAATACTGACCAAGATGGGTCATAGTGCTTATCTCTGTGCTCAGTTTGGACGTCTAATCGCACTCTCACTCGCGAATTTTTATATGTTAATTATTTTCAATATAGAATGTTCACTATAGAAAATGAAGGGCTGAATATTAATAGTTCATTTACAGGGACATACAAAAGAATTTCGTTAAATTATTGTATATGGAAAGAATCGTTTGCTGTATTTTTTATATAAATGATTTATTTTTATATATCATTTCATTTTATAAAAATGGGAATTTTTTTAATAGTATTTTGTTGGTATAGTAAAGGGTTTCATAATCTTTGTCTGTTACATGAGTCTTCGATCTTCTTAAATTAATAGCACGTTATTCCTCAATTATAAACTTTACAGCGTTACGTTATTTTATATATCGCAAACAATTTTTTTTTTTTTTTTTTTTTTTTTTTTTTTTTTGTTAAGGGGTGAATACTACTTTTAAATTCCCTTTACACTTACCCTACTTTTAAATTCTCTTGTGTAACTTCAGTGCGAAAAAAATGCGTAGGTCTCGAAGTTATCGGGTCAGTGCATTTCGTGTTTTTTATGACAACACATCTTAAATTAAAAAATTCGAGATGATCTTGAACCTAGCAGAGCGCTTAAATTTTTAGGTAATACAATTGTATTTTACATGAACGATGTCAATATTTCGAAGACATTCCGAAGTACTTTTAAAATTTGGTTGTTGCTTTGGACTAGTGCTCGCGATTATACGTATAATACGTATAAAACGTAGTATACCGATTCGGATTTTGGATAGGTATACTATGGTAAAAGCGGTTATCTACGTATACGTTTTATACGTATTATATGTACAATCGCGAGCACTAATTTGGACGCAAGCCATACACATAAAGTAACAGCAACACCAAATTACGCTATTTTAATTATTTCAAATTGTAAATTACAATTACATATTAGGTAGCTTTCATTACAAAAAGCTACCTATTGCAGCCGTTCGGAGGAAAGCGATTTCAAAAAATTTTGGTATATTTTCATCGATCATGACCACCAGACCCCGAAACCACCCTCCGTTCAAAATTTATATATATATATACATATATATATCTGACCTATGTCACACTGTAACTCTCGTAATTATGAACCGATTTCGATGTAATTCGGTGTGTACATAGTACATACCAATGTCTCGACCGAGTTCGTTGGCCAGCTTCATCCGCCATTTTGTTCCAAAATGGCAGCCATTTAAAAGTTTAAAAAAAATTGAAATTTGAAATGTGGTAGCAAAAAATTAAAAATGGAAAAATATTTTTTCCTTATGTAATTGAACTTTATACAAAGATTCCGGAGCAGTTTTTGTTTCGTCTATATCTTAAAAAATGGCCGAGTTATAGCATTTTGAATTTCTAGCGTGGCTGACATTTTGAAATAGTGATGCAACGAATAGCGGTTTGGCCGAATAACCGAATACCGAATATTCGGCCAAGTTACAGCCGAATATTCGGCCTGTTCGGCCGCCGAATAATGAACTCATTGTTGCCTAAAAACAAAATATATTATGCACTATATGCACAATTCTTGTATATTTTACACTTAAAATGTATTGTTTTCTTTAAAAAAATATTTATATACAAATTTTTAATTTTTTAAAGCATTATTTTACTCAGAAAAAATATTCGGCTATGTTCGGCCTAAAAATTGCCTCAATAATATAATTCAGCCTCCCCCCCCCCCCTCCAAAAAAAAAAAAAATCTTAGCAAAAGTTCCTCATCAGGTATTGTCTATTTGCATTTTAATAAATATTATGTGTGTTGTTGTTATATTTTAAAATAATGGCAAAATTTGAAAAGTACTAGGAAACAAGTTTCAACTTTCAGATGAAATAAAATAAAAAATAAGAAATCTTAATATCTAAAGGAAAACCTCTGATAGAAAGGATGAAAGGAATATCCTCTAAAATGGTGGAAAGAAATCATTGTAGACTTTATAAAGCTCACAATTAACAAAAACATTTTTATCATTTATTATTATCATTATTTTTTTTCTTTGCTGTCAGCAGATAGCATTAGAGTTCTTTATAGGTATAATTCAAAATATTATTGAAAGAAATATTTTTTTATGTAACACCTAACAAGGGATAAATGTTAAACTTCCCATTATAATAATAATAATAAAAAAAAAAAAAAAAAAAAAAAAAAAAAAAAAAAAAAAAAAAAAAAATTGCTTGTACAGCTGTATTAAAACAATTTTGAATAGATTAATTTTAAATTTAACAGATTATGTTAGCTTATTACAAGCAGGTACGTTTTGTACTTACTGATACAGCATAAAATTTTTTTAACATGATTCCTAAATTAGCCTCTTATATAAAAATGGGTAGATAAAACCCATTCGGGGTATGAAAGTTAATGGAGAAAGAAAGTGTTAG
The DNA here is from genome assembly GCA_963932465.1 of Maratus speciosus. Classification (NCBI taxonomy): domain Eukaryota; kingdom Metazoa; phylum Arthropoda; class Arachnida; order Araneae; family Salticidae; genus Maratus; species Maratus speciosus. The sequence goes on from OZ010795.1 coordinate 373,677,437, forward strand.
TTAATTTCAAATAAAATTTTCATTATACATGATGAATATAAATTGTCAAATTAAAAAGTTATACTGTGTAAATATAAAAACATTTATTACAGTATTATTCGGCTAAGGCCGAATAATGGACTTGATATTCGGCCGAAGCCGAATATTCGGCAGACAGGCCGAATGGGCCGAATATTCGGCTTCGGCCGAATATTCGTTGCATCTCTATTTTGAAACGTCTTGAATTTTGTCACGCGATAAAAGGCGTATTTATGAACCGATTTCGATGTAATTCGGTGTGTACATAGTACATACCAATGTCTCGACCGAGTTCGTTGGCCAGCTTCATCCGCCATTTTGTTTAAAAATGGCGGCAATTTAAATTTTTTTTAAAAATTTAAAATTTGAAATGTGGTACCAAAAAATTGAAAATGGAAAAATATTTTTTTCTTGTGTGTTTGACCTTTATACAAAGATTCCGGATCAGTTTTTGTTATGTCTATATCTTAAAAAATGGCTGAGTTATAGCATTTTGAATTTCTATTGTGGCTGACATTTTAAAACGACCTGATTATTGTCACGCGATAACAGGTGTATTTATGAACCGATTTGGATGTAACTGGGTCTGTACATAGTACATACCAATGTCTCGACCGAGTTCGTTAGCCAGCTTCATTCGCCATCTTCTTTTAAAAGGGTTGCCATTAAAAAAAATTAAATTTAAAATTTAAAATGAGTTATTAAAAAATTGGAAAATGAAAAAGATTTTTTTTATGTGTTTGGCCTTGATACAAAGATTCCGGAGCAGTTTTTGTTTCTGAAAATTTGTTCTTTTGTTTATATCTAAAAAAATGGTTGAATTATAGCACTTTGAATTTGCAGCATGGCTAACATTATGAAACGATCTTGTATTTGTCACGCGATAACACACGTATTCGCCTATTTCGATGTAAGAAGGCATGTGGATAGTATACATCAATACCTCGACCAAGTTCGCTGGCCAGATTCATCAGCCATCTTGTTTCAAATTGGCGGCCATTAAATTAAAAAATATATATATATATATATTTATTTAAAGTGAGGTGCAAAAAAATTAGAAATTGAAAAGGGTTTCTTTCTTAAGTATTTGACCTTGATATAAGGATTCAGGAGCATTTTTTGTTTGTCTTTACTTTAAAAAATGGCTCAGATATAGCAGTTCCAATTTCTATTGTGGGTGACATTTTGAAAAATCTGATTTTTTGCATGCGACAGCACTAGTATATATCAACCGATTCCGATGTGAGTGAGCATGTGCACAGCAATTACTAAGGTCTCGGCCAAGTTCACTGGTTAGCCTCATCCACCATGTTGTCTTAAAATGGCAGGCACTTTAAGAAATTGCCGAATTTGGCAGCCAAATATAAGTTACTAGAAAAGCAGCTTGGATAAATCTGACTAATTTCTCGAAATTCTCATTCATTATACTGATAAAAATTAGTATTGAATCTCCTATATTCGGTTTCCCCTAAATTGAGCTTCGTGTGTTTAAATGATATAAGTTGGCTTTTTTAAAATAAGGAATTTGAAAGCTACCTCTTCCTCCCGGCACTGGCCGGAAGAACTTTTTCTTATTGTAATATGAACCTCTAGGCGGGGGCTCATACATCATCTGTCCGGGTTTGCATGTATTATTGGACACATGATGTCCGCGTTTAAAAGTTGAACACCATTTTCGCATTTTTAAACTAATGATATATTTTATTGCTTTTATATTCATTTTTTAACATTATTTTTCTGTCTTTTAAGGTTAAAATTTTTCTTTATGTAAATTATGAAAAATTTTATCGCCATTTTACTGGCATTTTATTACACTTTTGGAGAAATCTACAAATTTATGTCTTATACAGCAAGTAGTTCTTTATTTATGCCTAATAAAACAATAATCATTTATATTTTAATGCGCGCAATAAAAATTAATTTGCTTGTTGTTTCCATAAATATATCATTTGAGTATTTATCACCACTAGAAAGCAACAATTAATGATATTTATTATCCATTATTTTTTAAGAATACATGATAATTATAGTTGTGATACCTTACGTTTCCTTTTTATTGTTCTTGAAATACAATTCGCATTTAGGCACTTTCGTGATATATATTTTTGATAAACACAGTTAGGGAACACGCACCGAGGCACGTTTACGCGGGTTTTTTTTCAATTCATTTTCTAATTTTTATGTTTTAACTTAGGAAATTGTGGTTTTATAAAGCAGTTAATCAAGTCAAAATTTGTGTCTTCAGTTGTTGCCCTATTTGTGTTTTTAACAGAAAAAAAAAAAAAAAAAATTAGTTCCAAATCTTATGCGCAAACTTGCCCCGGACGCATCAAGTGGGGCACGTTTACGCATATTATAAGTGATACCATGGAGTAAGTGAAATAAACATTTCATCAAATTTAAATAGTTTATTTATATTTTAAAACACTATTTAAAAGTAAAAAAATAAAGATAATTAATTAAAGAACATTTTATAGGCTAAATTGAAAACTAGGCTAAATTGAAAACTAGGCTAAATTGAATATTATTGCTTACAGGCTAAATTGAAGATTATTGCTAATTAAAAGCAGAAATTATTTAGTCATCTTTATCATCACTGTTAAAGTTTTAAAAACAAAAAATAAAGTATTTCCTTTTGCACACTTGTCATGGGACCACCTTTTGCATCTAAGGCGTTAAGATATATTGTCCTTTTTTGGATTGGTTGCATGATTTCAAACAATAAATACACACACAGTTTTCATCTTCGTCATCAGATTCATTCACTATTTTCTTTTTCCCAGAGTGTACCAACTTTTTCACTTTTGCCGCATTTGGTTTAATACCTTTTCCTTTGCTGTCTTCTTGTTCTGCTTCTATAGAAACTAGTAAATTTTTACGTAATTTCTTCTTTTTGTTTTGTTGTGCCATTATTTTTTTTTCTTTTTCGCTTCTAACTGTTCTTGTCTGAGGGTAAGAACGTGCGTAAAGGTGCCCCGATGCCAATGCGTAAACGAGCCCCGTCGCCACGTTTGGATTTATTTTTAACATGCAACGAAAATTAATAACATTTATGTTCATACAAATACAGTTCTGAAAAAAGGATAAAATTCTGCTAATGCTCATATATTTGTTTAGCATCAACTACTTTTTGTGAACTAATAGTATTATTAGTTCTCAATAAGTTTCAATAATTTCAATAGAAAATTTACTCACCTTGACAGAAAACTGTTTATCCTTTCCACATGCTAAACCGAAACTCGACAGATGCTCAATAACATGTGATAATACCCGCTAGGGAGCAGCATCAATTTGTCATGACTGGCTGCGCGCCAGTTATAACTCGTTTCGGAAAAAGTGCACGGCGCAAACTTTCCCCATGGATAAACACTCCCTGGTCTACCCTATACGTATTTAAAAAAATAGATTTTTTTTTCCCGTAAAGTTTTAATTTTCGCAAAATTCGTTTCTTTCACTAAGTGATTTTTAAATTCAAAATGGATGTTTTTAGCTATGTAGCTTTTTCAAAAAATGTACAATAAAAATTTTAAAAGGCAATATAAATAGATATTTAATGCAGAAAAGATATACAGACAACTAAACTTACAAACAATATATTTAATTTTAAACTGATAAGTGTAGGGAAATAAAAACACGGTCATTATAACTAACATTTATTTCTGCAGTGTTTCTTTTGGTTCTTTTAAAAATACAATAATTAAATATCGTATGCAATATTTTATCGAAATACGTTCTACCATTTTCAGTAAAATATTAATTTGTTTCTCCAAGGATTAATAGTATGGTCTGAAGATTTTTGAAAATCCATAATCGAAAAACGTGATATGGTTAGCACTGTAATGTTTAATGTAAGGAATGTCCATGATACAATTTGTTTTAACTCCAAATGTCACATGTTGATAGAGCAGAACTATTTCAAACCGTATAAATTCTCAAAATTGTTCGCGATACGTCAATGGTGGCGTCTGAACGCAGGGGGATATCCCTTATAGAGTAAGTCTTATCAGAGCAAGGAATTTTGAAATAATTTAATTATTTAGTATTTTTATAGTCCAAAACAGGTGAAACCAACGACTAAATTTCATTGTATTCCCAAACAATGACTATCGTAATTGGGATGCATGTAAATAATTATGATACTCATTATCACATCGGCATAAACAAAAGTACCATCGGGTTTTAACAATAGAATTCAGTCCTTAAGTAGAAAACATATAAACATTCTGATAATATTTTGCTCAATACAAAACTAAATGGCAATACAAATGCATTTTCTCTTTCAAAAAATAAATGCTAATATTTATTGTTAAAATAATGTATATACTTAAAATAATGCATCCACTTTTTTTGTAATATTTCGCACAATTACATTTACATATTTAAATATTCATTGTTAACAAAAAAAAAGAGAACTTATTTGATAATACCATTTGTGCACTGAAATGAAAATTTAAATTTTAAAGGACGCTGTAATGTTATTTTTAACGGGGGTGGGGGGGGGCTCATTTTATCGTATTTAAACGACTCTAATTGTTATTAATATCAAAATTAACTTTCATTAAAAATATCCCATTGATGTATCTTTTAAAATATAAAGTATTCAAAATTCAAAAATAGAACGTTTAAGTAGTATTTTTATTTTATTTTAAATAAATCTTTAATTTTTATTAGCATCAAAATTTGCGTTGATAAAAAAATATTCCATTTATCCTAAAAAATATAAAGCAACCCTTTACCTCATTCAAATTAAATTGTTTTATTTTTATTTTTGTTTTTTTAGTTTTTCAATTCATATCTCGACAGATGAGTATTTTTTTGCTTTAATACCAAAGCAATAGCATCGATGTTTATTTATTCATAAATTAAATGTTATTTTCATCTGAGTTTTCAGAATGCCTTCAAAAGAGTTTGGTCAAGAAAGTAAGTAAAATTTATCAGTAAAAAGTTTCAAGAAATTAAATTTTTCATGCTTTAAATTTTTGGCTGATTCTTTTGATGATTCATGCTTTGATATTTTTTCTGTTTTGATGCATAATAAGTGTTATAACAGTTTCCCTTTTAAAGAATTTTTTCCCATTAAAGATACCGTCACTAAACTAAATTAAAAGTATGGCGCTACGATCTACTATACATCAATAACCTACAGTGCTCAACACTGTTTTTTTACACTGGGTTCTGAGGTGCTATGCGTCATATAACGCGCTGAACAGCCTAACGCGGGACCAACAAAGTTTAGTTCTCAAGGTAGTATAAAACTTAATTTATTGATCTCGAATATATCAAAAGTTCGAGTGGACCTTTCTCGGACCATAGTCGACCTCTGGACATGTTTCGTTGTAGCAAGGTGTCGTGACCACTACGCAATTGAAGTTCAAATATACCTTCACATTGGAATATAAATAATGTAAATGTTACTAAATTAGTTAATTAATTATTTTTCAGTTTTGTTTAAACTGCTCATAGACATATTATTCAACATATTAAAATTCTTAAAATTACATAATGAATTAATTCTAAGAAAGTTAGATATGTTTAGAGATTTCTACATCTTCTTTTAAGAAGAACAAATATCTTGCATCGGTAATATATATGAAACACCTAACAAAATATACCGTCAACCATTGTTACTTTGCCCATTTTGGAAAATGTAGTTTATACTCTCAATATTGTCGTTGCATAGTGCACCAACAGTGGGGCTGTCGGGATAGAATCATAAGAAGCCTGCCATAGAAAAAAAAATGAAGAGTAACGGAAGTTTACATTTGATCCAAGACGAATACTTATCAAGACTTAGAGTTAAGTAAATTGTATAATCATCAAACTTTCCCTCGCCCAGAAAATCGAAAAAGCAAGTAAGTGCTAATATTTATGTTTATTATTAGTTAACAGAATGATGAGGTAGAAGGTGTTTCTCTTTAAATTTTTACTCCTATTGTATCAGCCTTACTTCGTTGGGCAATGCCACCACTCTTCAATTTCAGCAAACATAGTGGACTTTGCAGGGCTATGATCACAATGAATTTCCCAGGGTAAGATTGTGAAACCGAGCTAAGTTAACTGTTAGAAAATGACAAAACATAACTTGAGAAAGAGGTAGAGTTGTGTACATTTTTCAAAATGATCTTTCAGATTTTTTAAAATTTTATTTTGCAATATTATGTTCAATTAGTATTTTTCCAGAACAATGTTGTCTGTCAGTCTAACCCCAATTTAGGCTGATTTTACCTAGAAACGTACTCCTAGATTGTTTAGTAGGAAAAAAATATGCGTGATCACAGGTAAATTTTGCCCACCACATTTTGTTTTGCAAAAATTACATAAACATGTGAGATAAAACACCAAAAAAAAAAAAAAAAAATTAGAAAACATATTTATGACCCGTCTACAATGTCAATTATGTTGGATAGTGTTAGAGACGTAAAAAATAAAAATATAAATGAAATCTTTTAGAAAGAAATCATTTGCTCCATGTAATTAATAGTTAATATTTTTAAATAATCAATACATTTCATTGGATTATTCTCTTTACCCGTCATATCACATTAAAACGCGTTGAGGCTGATGCTATTTTAAAATGATCTTATTTCAAATCAGATTATATTGATCAGTATAATTGCAGTTTAGGGCTGATGATACGAAAGAATTTTTTGCTTACGCACCAGAAATTTCAGAAAACCGTGTTACTTAATCACTTGGAAAACCATCTTTATGATTTGGATCGGGTCGTTTGAATATTTTATATCACAAATTCAGTTTTTCTGCGTTCATGTATATTTTATAAATGATCGACTAAGTATATTTATATTATATTTATTTTTAAAAGGAAAATAAAATGCACTTCCAGCTCTGACAGCAATTCCTTAACAGCATAAATGGCTTCAAAATAATGCTTACAGAAATTGTTTCGCCATTTCTTTTATATAGTATGTTTAATTTTGCATAGTTACTAGATTCAGAAAATATAGTTCCGTCACATGATTGAAAATTGTTATTATTTTATTTTCATTCTGTAAAGCTCTAGCTACATTAGGAAATTCCGAGTTCCTAACATACGAAGCAATTTTATTGGAGCGTTGCTTTAGCCTCGCTACAAGAGTAAAAATGTATCTCGATTGCGTTTTTTTTTTTTTTTTTTTTTTTTAACATGTTTTTTTAAATTGGGCTGATCGATGTTTTTTTTTTTTTTTTTTTTTTTTTTTTTTTTATGAATATATCTCGACTAATTCACAAAAAATTGAATATGTGTCTCAAGTGCACATGGACTACTTTCTGTGCCTTGGACTACCGTGGCACAAATTTGCTTACTTATGGGAGCAGTAGATTTTCCTGGCCATCGTAGACAGCAAACACACACACAAACAGATAGAGAGAAACTTTCTATTATTAGTATAGATTTATTTTCTTCTCCCTAACTTTTAAGATGTTTCATTGTGGCTGTGACGCAGCGGTTTGGCCTATTTTGGCTAGAGTTTATTGGCGCATAATTAAATCAATTGTTGTTCCAACACTCCTTCAATTTTATGCGTTACAGAGAATATTTAGCGATTGATCACCTGTGACGAGCTGGCCCCACCAGTGGCCGAGAGGTTCTGCTCTCGAAGCAGGTAGACGGGAGGTGCTGGGTTCGATCCCAATCGCGCCTGTCGGCCTAATCGTTCGGAGTTTTCGTGGTTTTCTTCGAACCTTGGTTCTCCAAGCGTTAATACGGGTTAGGTTCCCTTAGAAAGACCTCACGGAAGGCACTCCTGCCCTTAGGGCCTATATCCCACGTGCAGATAATTGACCGACATAAATACAACCAACCTGTGACGAGCTAAAGAAAAAATATGCTTTAAAATCAATGTATTATTTTATAATTAATTTCTGGGAATATTAAAATGTAAACGTAATTTTTATCGTTCTAGCTTATCAATAAGTCCGTTAAAAATCAATTACAAAATTCCATCTTCATATAGAAAAACCACATTGAGATTAAAATATCCTCCAATAAACTCACGCCAAAAGATTGTAAAAATGGAATAGCGAAATAAACCACAGCTTCGAAGACGACGATATATTTTGATACAGTATATATATATATATTATATATATATGTGTGTGTGTGTGTGTGTGGTTTCCTATGTTCATATCTAGTTCATCTTTAGAATTTTACCAATTTGTTCATATATTTGTGATTTCAAATTTATTATATATATACATATATATATATATATATATATATATATATGCCTAACTATTATTAATCTAAATTAGTTATTTTAGTTATTTAACTATTTCGAAATAAAATGCACAGTTACCTGTAAAATTTCGTAAAACATCATAAAATTTGTTTTTGAAATTCAATTTAAAAGCGGTATTTTAATGTTATGATATATACATATGTAAAGAAGAAGCAACTTTCGTTGTTTGATTTTTAGATAAAGAAACCAAATACCTTCTAAACAAATGCTTCATATATAAATGCTGTTTAGTTTGAATAACGTATCTCTTGCCTTTTTATAAATGTAAACTTTTCAACAATGCACTTTTAGAAAGAGATTTTGTAATTTTCAATTTAAATAAATATATTTTTTTAAATTATAGTCTTATCTTCCACACTTTTGTGTACATGTTTAAGGAATCGCATTTTAACGGTGTTTCTTTACAGTTATTCTTTTACTACTCTCTCAAACACAAGACGGGTAAATAAATTATTTTTCCGTGCTGTGTAACTGTTTGTTTTCCAGTGAAATGTTTATTCTTTTAAAATGTGAATATTAAACAAAGGCTTAAGCTATACTTCCGTGAACTGCATTTACTAGGAAATGGTAGTTGCTTAATTAGCACTGAAAGCAATAGAAAGGGAATAACAATTGTGTCACAGTCCTTGTTCTGTAAATATTTAATTTATTTTGCACCATGTTCTTGTTCTAATCTGAATTTTCCCACTCATCCAGGCAAAAATCCGATCTAACTAAAACCGTTCATATATTTATTTATAATGGCAGATATTAATAATATATTTTCCGTGAACAATGTTTTAAGCAACTTGTTTGAATTGGTAAAGTGAAAAATGAATGTTGATATGCAAATATGCAAGTAGTTTAAAGAAGTTAAACACAACTTCTTCTTCCAAAACGTGGTTCAGATAAATTAAATAATTTGATAGTATACCAACTGTTTAACTTTTTAAATATAAACTGCGTCGTGTTTTACTTTCAGGAGACATATTAAACAATAAGTTTTGTTATAATTACAGTAGAACCTCGATTGTCCGAAGTAATTGGGACCGACCCTCTTTCGGAAAATCGAAATTTTCGGATAATCGAGAATGGTTCAATTTTAAGATTAAGGAGAAATATATGCAATATTTCTTATTATGGTAACAAGTGCTTAATAAAAATAAAGCAGTAGCAAAATAGAAACACGAATAAATTACCTGAATTTTAATTTTGAAATTAAGTACTTTTACATATATCACAAGGGTTTGAAAAAATGTTTTGTTTGTTGCAGTTTCGACTGCATTTGCTTTGAAGCTGTATCACGCAGTATTTTAATATTATTAGTTCACCAGTATCACAGTCTTTCTGTTGCTCCAGAAAAGCCAAACTTTTGCAAAACATTCAAAAGCTTCAGATTTGCTAATTTGTTCGCTTTCTTCGTTCCACTCCGCAGCTTACCGGAGCTCAAGTTAAATTCAAGGGAACCGTACGAAAAGGGATCGAAAACATTTATGTGTACTCGTAGTTCGAAAAGGATCGCTTGTGCAGAAGGAATATGACAGTTAAAAAAAAAAAAAAAAAAAAAAAAAAAAAAAAAAAAAAGCTTTCAAAATGGATTTTGCATATAAGGAATGTGAAAGTAAAAAAAAAAAAAAAAAAAAAAAATAATAATAATAATAATAATTAATTTTGCACACAAGGAAAAAAAAACAACAACTTAAAAATGGATTTCGGTTAACTGGGAGTTTCGGTTAGAAGAGTTTCGGATAAAAGAGGTTCTACTGTATATCTAATCGCAATTAAAACTACATGCGTTTTTTTTTTAATTGGGAGCAATTTTAGTTTTACAATAAATATAATTTTATTTGTACTCTTATTTTCATGTGCTTAGTGTGTAGAGGTATGGCTGCATCACTCATAAGGACACTCTAATGGACATGTGCTTGTCTGTAATTTAGCGTTGCCCTGAATGATAGAAATTCAGAAACATATTCTGTCATACTTAAATTTTCGCAAAATGCAAATAGATCTTCGGAATTGGTTGTCACGTTTATTTTACAAAGACGCCTTAGTTAATGTACTTTATTTTTATTTTTATTTATTTTTTTTTTTAGTGGTAATATTAAAAGAGTTGCTAGTAAGAATCTTGGGATTCCCAGCAGTTCCCTCCATATCCCTCCAAAAAACTATGCTATAAACGTTCTCCTTAGCTTTTTGTACGAATGGCATTGCTTGGAGCGGTGATATGAAATAAAGATCATACTCTAAAAAAAAAAAAAAAAAATGTGTGTTTAGTGACGTATTTAAATTTTAATTTATCGGGAATGATATTCCATTAAATTTTAGGTATTTTGTTTTTGTTATCCTTAAAAAAAAAAAAAAAAAAAAAAAAAAAAAAAAAAATCTAGTTTGCTCAACTGATATTCCTTTTCTTAATTTAAATAATATAGAATTGTTATAAGTGTTAAATTAATATTATGTCACCATTTGAAGCTAAAAATATTGAAAGAAAGTTATAAGTGAAGTATGCATATGTAAACATAAATAACGATTTGCGTTTAAGAATAGAAAGTTCTATAATATTACATTTCAATACTTTTTCGAAATCAATGGTTATAATAAAAAAAATTTGCATACTGCGCATAATTAAGTGGATATTTAAATCGTGCAAAATACAATTATAATTCGAAAGACATACTTTTTATACTGAGAATATAAATGCATTGTTGCATTTAAAATGGAATAACTATTATTTAATTTAATCTATATGGGAGATGGGGTCGCATGTGATCATCGATATTTTTCAATAGTTATTCTATTCTATTTTTTTTTTTTTTTTTTTTTTTTTTGTATGAAAAAAAAATACTACAGATGATAGTACCTGTAGACATATGGTAAAAAAATCTTGAACCTCCTTGACAATTTGTTTGTCCTCTGTAGTCAAACACTGTTTTTAGATCTCAAAAGTAAAATCTTTGTTCGCGGTTGATAAGCGAATAACTTTATTTATTTATTCATTTATTAATTATTATTTATTAATAATATTTTTGATAAATTTCTTTTTATTCTAAAATTGAGAAATGTTAATGATTTATCAGTTTAACAGAAGCAGCAATGTGGGGTACTTGTGAACTGACTAGTTGGGGCAGATACGAACAGTACATAAGTGCCCCAATAATTATTCTGTGATTTTGTTCCTTTCAGTTAAATTAATGAGAAACAATGTCAGTTCAATTGTCTATAATTTTCCTGAAATAGAAGATATTTTCCTCACACAAATTTGATTTTGTATTGAAACTTCATTAAACACATCTTTCAGCAAATATATAAAGAGCAACAAGCTCGTTTACGTTCAATTGTACTTTAAATAAATTTAATGTTTTCTAAACTGCAATAAGTGTTATATTATTTTACTAAATGGCTTACAACAATATTTTTTATGGATTGTTAATACAAAATTATTACATTGAACAACTTTGCAAATTTTTCTATTACATTTGTTCTAAACTTGCAATGATGGCTTACTTATATCTCTAAAGTAATTATGTATATGATGCTTTGAATGGAGATAGATATAACTAATATTTTAAGAGAGAGAAAATTTTAAACTGATAACTACACTAAAATCACGATTGTACCCCCCCCCCCCTTTTTTTTTTTCAAAAGCAAAATACGTTGTGATGGAGAGGAGTTATAGTCGAGATTTTTTTAAACTCATTAAAAACATCTTCTTTATCTATAATTTACAAGTAAATAAGGCAAATAAAGGAATGAGAATTTTTCGTATTTTGGTAGATTTCCGATAAATAGTATGTAAATGCCCATCCCTAAACTTTTCCTCAAACAAAAACCCCTAAGGAAAATTTAAAAGTTTCAATTTCTTTTTTTTTTAAATTGCTTCTTTATTTTTTTATTTTATTGCAACAATACTTAATGAATCATCTAAGCTTCCTTCCACCATATATATATATATATATCTTATAGTGAATTTAGAAGCTTATATAACTAATGATTACGACAAATGAATGACAGAATAAAAAGCATGTGAAAAGGATATTTTTTCCTTGTGTTCACATGTGCCCCACGTGTGTTCACAACTACCCTGCTGATGGGGTACATATGAACAATTTTATGAATTCATAAAGCTATTAAAAATGTAAGAAGAACTATACATGTGATTTAAAAGAATTACCATGTATAAAATAAAGTTCTGTTTACTATATTGAGTAGTTTTTGTTTATAGAAATTAATTCGGTTATTATAAAAAGCTATATTTATGCGAATTGTTCATATGTGCTCCCATCTCTCCTATGTCTAAAAACAAACAATTAACACTCTGTTCCATAAATGTTTAATGTCTTATAATCTGTGTTCTTGTTCCATACTAATTTTTCTTAAGCCTCTTGGGAAAAATTTGTTCCATCCCATATCATTTCCATAGTTATGTATAATGTCAGTTATTAATTACATTTATTCTAAGAAAATTCTTCTAATCAATTTGTGCGCTTAGATCAAAGAAAAACAATGTATATGACTATGCAAATCAGAAAGCAGTTTACCGAAATTAATCAGAGCTACGATTCCTATCGCATATTTTAACAAAGTTAAAGAATACGTTAGTATACTAATTATTTGCATGAGTGTATGCAAAATTTATCGTATTTTCATGTCAGTTAAATTAATAAAGATTTGTCTTTTGTTATTATGTCGCTATTTATTATTTCATTTTGTATGTAGTTTCCGAAAAATACAGAACATTTTTGCTTTTTTAATTTAAGTTTTGTAATTACGCGTTATCGCCAAAGAAATATTGCAACGAATATTTTTTTAGTTTATTTCGTCAATTTACATTAATAATTTGCAGCTATTCAATCATGAACATTTAAAAATTATTTATTCTTCTTTTTAAACAATGTATATCAAACACTTTATAATAAATGCATTCAATTGTGTATTTTTGAAACATTCTAAACTTAGAAACAACATTAAAAATTTTAAATAAGAGATTAAAATATTTCTTTATGCACATGATTTTTATTTTCTATTTACATGAAAATCCCTTTCCAAAAAGAAATTTTAAATAATTTTATTTCTTTGTTTTGATATTTAACAAAGTCGAACACCTTTAAACAAATGTGCAAATAATTTTGTGTTACTGAATTTTAATCTTCCCCATTTCAGTGCCTATGATTATTTAATTAAGTGTATTAATGAATTAATGGTAGAATTTTATAGTTAAAGAATGCAGATCAGATAGTTTTTCCTTTCTTTACTTAGGAAATTCAATAATTGTATGTAAAAAGAAAATTGCATGCTTTGTATATTTAGGAGAATATATAATATTTTGATATCTAGTTTTTATACAAATGCCATAATATAAATATTTAAGAACGCCAGTTGCATTCAAATTAGTAACTTAACAAACATAGTGTGTAAAAGAAAATGGATAAACAATTACCTTACCGATCTGTTTCATTAAATATTTTACTTTTACAACGTACTCCTGTTATGTATTTTTTCGATTCTCTGGGGAAATTGTTGCCGCATCCAAAATTGTTTGCATAATTATGTGTAATGCCAGATATTAATCACATGCACTCGCAGATAATTCTTTAAAGTAATTTGTGTGACTACATAAAAGAGAGAAAGTATAGATATGTGTATGCAAATCAGCAAAAGATTTACCGAAATTAATCAGAGATCTGATTTCTAAAACATGATTTTCAAAATTTAAAGAATTACTTTGTATACTGATTATTTATCTTGTTAAGTATAATTTTTATCATGTTTTCAATTAGCTGAATTAATGAGGAAAAGTTTTGTAGTGCGAGTTAATTAAACCATAATGTACAGTGTGATTTTACGTAAGTATTTTTGAAGAAGTATAAAATTTCAGTTGTTTGCTTTTGTATGAAAAAATGTAGTAAACATGTTTGAGTAAAAACATTGATATATATATAAAATAAAAATGAAATTGGAATAAATTATTTAACGGGCTAATTTGCATAACTCTTTTCCAGGTTTATTAATTCTAGTTTTATGTTTAACAATATGTCTAAATAAAATAAATCTCTGCATATTTGAGAAAAATTATTGTTAATCGGACTATATTGCAGTTTGATTAAATTAATATTGCCGCGAAAATGGAATATTTTACAGTTATTCAAGAATTTTGTGGATGTTCAAAAAATAAGAGTGAAGTATGTCAGCCAGGTATCGTCCGGATAGCTTATCAGGTAAAGCGTTGGCACAGTATCCAGGTTCGATTCCTGATCTGGATATTTTAAGCTCTAATAGAATAAATTTCGACTGTGCTATTTTAGCCTTGAGTATGTTCAAACAAAATTTAAATTTTTCAATTCCCTCTAAACAAAACAAACAGTTTAAACGAAATTAAAAATCCCTAAATTAAAATTAATAGCGGACGTTTAAACAAAATTTAAAATTTCGCAATTTCTCAAAAAAAAAAAAAAAAGAATTTTTGAATTACAAAAATAATTGATAAAATATTTTTTAAGGGGTTGTGGCCTTAAAATATTAAAGCAAAATTATTATTATTATTTTAAAATGTTCCTATTAGATAAAGAATTTTATTCCGGAGATAAAAATCAAACTACGTTGCCCATATTTGAACCAGGAACATTTTTAATGTCAAGCAAATTCGAAACTACTGAGCCATCTAGCCGCGCAAAAAAAACTTAAATTAAAGTTCTGTTTTAAAATTTTAATCGCAGAAAAGATCAGATGTCATTAAATTAATTCATTTAATTAAAGCAATATAGGATTTTTTTTTCATTCTTTGACGTGTCATTGGAGGTATTCTTCTTTAAGTATGCATAATTTCAGGGCTCTAGCTTATACACTTTCACAGATCGAACTCTGTGACCGAGATAGAAGCGCGAAGAGTAAGGTTTCGTGAGATGGAAGAAAATCTAAAAAGGCATAATGAGATTTCATTGCAATTATGAAATTTCTGTTCAGTTTACTTGCATTATCGCATAAAACAAGTAACGGAAAAAACAAAAATCTAATACCCTAAACATTTACTGAAAGCATATAAAGAGGATTAGCCTCTACACACCCTAACTCCAGATTATGTGGACCTCCGCTCTTTACCATTTTTATTAAAGATATTGGAACATAATTGCAAATTCGATCTCAGACTGATATGCCATTATGGGTAAGAATCGGAATGTTGATTCAAAAATATTAAAACTAATTTTCTGAAGTCAATTTGCAAAAGGAATAATTAAGTAATAATTATTGCTAGTACATTAATGATCAGTAACGAAGTAGTTAAATACCGTAACTTGGTGCTACTCGGAACCCCAAAAGTGAGAAATTTTGTACATTAATCACCGAATTATCGCCAAACATTAATTTGTCAGATAACTTAATATTTTCTGTTTTTTTTTTTTTTTTTTTTTTTTTTTTTTTTTTTTTTAGGCGTTTCAGTATATTTCAAACAGCAATTTTAACATCTTATATAAACGTGTTCAATGTGTGTATCAATGTAATGTAAGGTTTTGGTTCAAATAATCTTTCTTTTTTAAAATATTTGAACACAAGGTGTTTTTAGTTTTGTAAATTAAGACATTAAACATGTGACGTTCTCAAGATGAATCTAGAATCTGAAAAATAAAACACAAAGAGTTATTTTAATTATAAGAATAATGTCTTCGTAAAATTGAAATATTTTTGGAAAATGCACCCAATATAGTACGTTATAAATTTTGTGAGTCTGAATTTTAGAAATGTAAGGCGGGTTAATTTAGTGCTTAATAATAAATATATATTTTTTTAATGTAGATTTTTCAAAAGAGTAAAACAGATCAAAAACATCCCTTTTGCAGGAAAATATTCATAAAAGAAAGAAGCAATTTTTGTGAGTGATTAGTAAGTTAGAGATATAAAAAAACTCTAGAAAACACTAAATTATCCTTCAAGGGATAATTTGGTGTCACTTGTCTAACCACTAACTTACCACAGTTGCATATTTTGTGGTAATAAAGTGGTTGTCTTGTTTTACCGTTAACAATGTGCTATTTGGAATACTGATAATTTTTAAAATGGATAATATTTGAGAGCACTGTGAATTTTTCGTTCACAGCGTACGTTTTTCAAAGTTGCAGTTTGGTAAAGCAGTTACATGAACAATTTTAAACTCTGTTGAAATTCATCATATTTTATTATCTTTAAACGATGCCTTTTCCAACAAAATTAACCAGAGAAAATTAATATAACATGTTTATATATAACAAAATTTTTGACACACGTTTTTTTTTTTTACATCATTGAAAGCATAAATGCTAATTAGAAGGATTGAACACAATAACTGAACTCAATAATACAGAGTGAAACATTTTTAAATGGATGTCATGATATTTTATATAACACATCGTCTTAATAATAATGATATGAAAACTGTTTTTCATGCAATTTCTCAAGAAATAGCTATCAACATTGTTGTACATACACATGTTACAATTTACAAAGGGGATATCATGATCCCCACTTAATTATATAGTCTAGAATGAAGCATTTTATAATGAAATTAAAGATAGATTAGACAATATACAGTATTCTGAATAACAGGCCTATTTAAAAATTTTACTTTTCCAACAATTTCTTAATAAAAGGCTATGCCATAGCGTAAATATTTTTACACGCAAGTTAGGTCTCAGGTATTGCACATTTCAGTAGCTTAATTATGAAATCCATACATTTTCATTCTAGTGTATAAATAGTTTTAAATCATCCACTTCCGAACCAAAAAATCGTTGAGACACAGACATTGGCGTTTTCACTTTTGCCAATGTCAATGTTAATTGTCATGTGATTATCCACAAGTCCCCGCTAAAATGGTAGTGAAAATCAGCAAACATAATAAAACTACAGCGAAAATAAATCAATTTACAAGTAAAATACAGCAGCAGCAAAATTATCTTTCTTTTTTTTTTACGCGGGGCAAAAAAAAGGCTTGGCATTTTTGTGCTTGAACCAATATTGTTTTTTTCTTAGTCATTTTCGAAGATGCAGAAGTAAGAATGTTAATACTCATTAGAGCGTGTTTTCAACATGACAGTCAATTTTTCAGTGACGAGTACAATTTCTTGTTTTTCCTGGGACTTCATTTAAGTAAAAATATGTTGAAACTTCGGAAGTGGGCCATTTTGCACAGTTTTTAAAAGTTTCCTGAAAATATTTTTTTCCCCTCCTGAAAATGTACTACTTACAAAATAGGGATAATGTTAATGCACGTTACACATATATCTTATGATAGTAATAATTCAAAATGACGCACAAAAGTACCCCTTCACGAATTTATTCCGACATAGCCCTAGCACTTTATGTTTTTTGAGTGTAGCTGTGATAAACGAGAATAATACATTAATATGTTAATTTGCATTGAAGAAGAAAACGAAGCTATTACGTAAATGCCATTTGAGAGAATGAGCAGCTTACAGTTGAGCAGCCATTTGAGCAGCGTACAGTTCCATATGTCCGTTGACGGACTTATTTTAAAATTAGCATGATGCATCTATCTAATAGATATATTCTGATCTTACAGTATAAAAACACGTTCTTAATTATTTTCGTACAATATACGTACTTTCTGCTACCTACAGAAATTTTAAATTAAAAATGTGTATATATTATTAGGTTCTAATTCTGAAGATGGATTTACATAACCATCTACTAAATTAAAAGTAACATTAAACTGAATGTTAATAAAATACTTTTACACAGACATTTTTATATATCTAATTTGAACTGCAATTATAAATTATTAGGACGCAGTTCAAAGGTATGTACAAGTGAAGGATATGCTATTTTTTTCCAAAATAATGATTAAAAACACTTAATATACTCATCAGCGTGCTACATATATACAATAAAAATTAAACACACATTACAAATGTACCCAACGTTTCAGAGTTATTCTGGCTAGCCATCATCAGGGGTTTCTTGATCTTTACTGAGCTTACATTACAGACATCACAGTAACTGTCACAAACACTAAACTGAAAACATTTCTGTGAGAAATCACAAAACTTCTAAAACAATATTGTTACGGATAGGCGCCATCTATTTCTAGACAATAACGTTATTCTCAAAGTTAGAAAAAACTGAATTTGCCTTTACAAATGTCTTTTATTCAAAATATTTAACCAAACACTAGAAACCTGAAATGCAATACTGTCATTACAAATGTCGCCTTTCCTCAGACTAATTTCATTAATGTAAGCTCCGTGAAGGTCAAGAAACCTCTGATGATTGCTTGTCAGAATAGGTCTGAAATGTTGGGTGTATATTTAACGTGTGTTTAATTATGATTTTATATGTGTAGTACGCTGATGCGTATCTTAAGTGTTTTTAATCATTAAATTTGACAGCATATGTCCGAGTTTCTTTTTTTTTTTTTTTTCAAAATAGTTTAAAAGTGTTTATTAATTCTGCTTGTGATCGTAACCTAACTCGATTAAAATAATCCCATTGGCATGTATTTTTTATATGTAAATTAGGTTCATTGTAGAATGTTCGCTGTTGAAAATGAAGTGCGTAGATCTCAGGATTCTTAAAATTGGAAAAAATGAGAAAAAAAGGACCATGTTCAACATTTAATATCTTAAAATATATTTGATATTAAGACACAATTTTAAATGGGAATGAAAGATACAAGTATGTTCTTTCATTTCAAACATTTGAAAAATTGGAAGATGCAGAATTACCATTTACAGGGGGCTCAAAACTGTCAGACATTTGACGAGCAGAAAATCGGCATAACAGCTTATGCGCACGATTACAAAATAAATTTTGCAACTAGAATGAAAATTTTGGTACCTACTTATACCTCAGATTATAATAATTACACTGAACCTAAATAAATCTGTATTTAAAGCATTTTTATATTTTTAATACAAAGTTGTATTTAGCTAATGCACAATTTAGAAAATTTCAACAATATAAACGCCTAAAAAAATATTTTATTTTTACAATAAAAAAGAAATTTTAGGTTCAGTTTATACAGACTAAAATGAAACATATGTTTTGAAAATTTCATGAAAAAATATTCAGAAGTTTTTGAGATATCGTGCGCGTTATGCCCAAAAACGTCATTTGTAGAAAAATTACTTAAAAGTTTTGGAAACATCGCTTCAGCTATTGAGCTAGTATAATTCTAAATGCTATAACTTCTGTTCTAATAGAAATTTCAAGATAACAATTATATCAAAATGTTCAGAAAACATAGACGTTTAACATATAAAAAAATTTAAATTTCGAAAATTTTAGAGCTTAGTAGCCTTAATAGTTCGTTTACAGGGACATAAAAATAGTTCCGTTAATTTTATTTATCTGGGGAGAATAGTTTGAAGTAATTTTTATATAAACGACTTATTTATATTTCTCATTTCAGTTTATGAAAAGGTGACATTTCTTACTGGTAATAGTATTTTCTCAGTTTTGTAAAGGGTTTCCCAATCTGCCTGGTGCACGATTTTTAGGATCTTGTTAAATTATTAGCGCACTATTCATCACTTACAAAATTTTCAGCGTTACGTTGTTTTCTATCTTGCAAACACTGTTTTCATTTTCTTAATGGTTGAATACAAATTGTAAATTTATCTTTACCTTGTTTGTAATAGTTGTGTTGGAAATTACGTAGGTAGAATTATCTGGTCAAAACATTTCGTGTTTTTTATAACTACGCAAACTATCCTCAACTAGTAAATTCGAGAAAAACTTGCACGTAGTAGAGAGTTTCAGATGTTAGGTATTGATATTAACTGTTTGAATTTTAGATGAAACATGTCAATATTTCCAACACCCTTGACAGGGACAGTTTTAAAACGGCGTTGTTTTGGGCTCATGTAGTTCCAGTAAAGATAAAATTAAGCCGCTTAAGGGAACGAGGGACCTTTAAAATCAATTTTTTATTTTTTGTAAATTTCACTTTAAATATTATTCAAGGGTACATTATATGCGTTATGGCATACATGTATCACAAAAAAAAAATAATAATAACATTTTTTGAGAAAAAAAAGGGAATTTCTTGTAATATTTTAGAACTTTTTAAAATGCCACATGCGAACTGAATATCAATAAAAATCTCCAATATTTTTTATACAAGTTTGGTTTATATATATAAATAAAACTGTGCATCGAATTTTATGTATTTGAATATAAATGTAAGAAAAAAATATTTTCTATTTTTTTTGAAATTTTATTGGCTTAAAATTTCAGAAAAATTAGAAAATATTTTATTTTCTTACCTTGAATTAGAAATATAGAAAATTCGATGCACAGTTTTATTTATATATATAAAACAAACTAGTTTAAAAAATATTGGGGATTTTCATCATATTTAGTTCGCATGGAGCATTTTGAAAAGTTTTAAAATATTACGAAAAATTCCTCCCCCCCCCCCCCAAATAAAATTTTGTTTTTTAATTTTTTGTGATAAATGTATGCCATAATGCATATAATGCACCCTTGAATAAAATTTAAAGTGAAATTTACAAAAAATAAAAAATTGATTTTAAAGGTCCCTCATTTCTTTAAAAAAATACTGAGTTTAAATTGCATCACAAACTTTTGTATTAACTTTTTCGTTCATTATGTTTATCTCTTTTAAATTTTAATTTTTTGTTTATGTAAATGATATAAATTTTCATAACAATTTTAGTAACATTTTACGTCTTTTTTAGGAGAAATCTAAAAATTTATCTCTTGTACACCACACAATTCTTTGTAAAATTTAATCATTTATATTTTAATACACCACGAATCATTAATTTGTTCGTTATTTTTATCAGTATATCATTTGCGTTTTGTGACCACTAGAAAACAGCACTTAATGATACTTATTATTCATTATTTCTTAAGGCTTCACAGTAATTATAGTTCTTATGCCTTAAGATTCCTTTTTATTGATCTATAAATACAATTAGCTTATAACTACTTTCATGATTTATCTTTTTAATGAATGGAATTATATAAAAAAATACATTTTCAACAAAGTTCTAATTAAAAAAAATTACTCTTTCAAAAAGCGATTTTTAAATTCATAATGTAAATTTTTACTGCAAAAATATTTATATAAAGCTTTAGGAAAAGGTAAAATACAAACTTCGAAAAGCAAGACAATATGAACTTTAATGCAGAAAATATATACTGATAAATAAATATGCAAAAAATAAAAGTGCTGTGAAATAAGAACGCGGTTATCATAGCTAACGTTTGTTATTGTAATTTCATAACTGCGTTGTATGAAGAAAAAATAATGAAATAGAATTAAATATTTGCATCTGAAATTATTTTTCAGTAATTGTTTACTTTTTATAATTTACTGCCAAAACTTTCGAAGAGCACTGTTCAATTTGAGCATTAAAATACAGGGTGTTCGGATATCACCTTTCTATGAGTACATAAAAGTTGTCCAAAAAACTATGTCTTGAAGACTAATAGTTTTAGTGAAAATACCAATGAAAAAATTGACGTCACATAATCATCATACAGAGCGTTCTCTCTGAACGGTGTCACACTGCGTCCATGGAAGCTGTAATATAGCAGATGTACAGCTGATATTTAGATATTCTATATAGGATGTTAAAATTTAGTTTTCAAGGAAAACACATATGCTGAATTTTAATTCCGACAAAAACATGATTACGACTAGTGAAATAACACTTAAACAAATTACCATGCAGAGGCAGCCAAGTACCAAGTTCGTTACAGCGCCCTGTATATGATTTTATTTATATGATACAAATATCTCTTACTATTATACTAAATGTAGTTGAGCTTGAAAATAAACTTTAAATCCCATAACTCAAATATATATATATCAATACAAAAACCTTTAATGGGTTAAAAGTTTGTGACGCAGCGCTTTATCTTATGCTCTAAGAATTTTAAATATGGAACTTAAAAATAATGATATCAATTTTTGAGTGACACTATGCTATTAATTATAATATCTATATACATTTATTTCATCATTTTATTTTTTTATGATTGCATGTGCAAAAATTATGTTCATTTTAAAAAGATGTATAAAAGTTTATTCATTGATGCATTATCATCCGTATCTCTCATAAATTCAAAATATGAGTTTTTAAAGATATGATATCAAAATTTAAGTGACGCCTTGATGTTGCTTAAAACGATTAGTTTTAAAATTCAATTTAAATTTTCTTTTGGCTAAATACATTTACACATCTAAACAATACTTTTCATTTTCCAATGCACTGTTGAATATATTACTTTCACTGAATCTATATAATGCACTGAAATGTATTCATTTGAATAAATTGATTTATATTTTGTACCACGCTATCCAAAAATCAAAAGTAAAATTTATGTAAATAATTTTTGCGTCATTGAATCCAAACTAAGTTAAATGTATACAAATGGATAATATGACGAAAAAAACTATTTACATAAATTTTACTTTCGATTTTTGGATAGCGTGGCACAAAAGATAAATCAATTTATTCAAATTAATACATTTCAGCGCATTATATAGATTCAGTGAAAGTAATATATTCAACAGTGCATTGGAAAATGAAAAGTATTGTTTAGATGTGTAAATGTATTTAGCCAAAAGAAAATTTAAATTGAATTTTAAAACTAATCATTTTAAGCAACATCAAGGCGTCACTTAAATTTTGATATCATATCTTTTAAAACTCATATTTTGAAATTATGAGAGATACGGATGATAATGCATCAATGAATAAACTTTTATACATTTTTTAAAATGAACATAATTTTTGCACATGCAATTATAAAAAAATAAAATTATGAAATAAATGTATATAGATATTATAATTAATAGCATAGTGTCACTCAAAATTTGATATCATTATTTTTAAGTTCCATATTTAAAATTCTTAGAGCATAAGATAAAGCGCTGCGTCACAAACTTTTAACCCGTTAAGGGGATTTGTATTGATATCAGTACTTTTTTTAAGTTAATGATAAAAAAATAAAACAACAACAACAAAAATTAAAGACCAGACAAAGAATTCATAGTCAGGATTTCTATTCACCTTCAATCTCTCCCCCTCCCTCCCCGCAAAAAAAGATGCCTCATATTTCAATTTTAAAGAGCACTGTGCTATGAGATTTTTTTAAACCACTCATTGGTAAATATGGAAGTAATTCACAACATGCATGTTTATATAGTATTTCTGTTGGTTTGTTTCAGAGATATAAAAAGCTATGTTAAATTTTACTAAATAAAAAATTTACTGTCTTAAGCAAAATAGCAAGAAATATTCCTCTTTAAACATACATATATATATATAAACTTCCACCATCCTTCTTTAAAGCTCTTTATTGGCAATAATAGTAAATCATATAAAATAATCTCCTGAGCCCCCAAAATTTCACTTCTCCCTTCTCACCCATCTCTCCAGCTTACCTAAATAATTAAAATCTTTCAAACTTTAGTTTGAAAAAAAAAATCTGCAATATTTGTTGCTCACTAACATAAATAAATAAAGCCCTAACTCCCCAAATGTACATTTCTCCTCTCCTCTCTCCCCCTACTGCACAGCATAAAAAAAGGCACTCGCAGATATTAAATCTTTAGGGTTTTTGGTGAGTGAATTACACATGAAGATAAATACGATAGATCTTTATAACACACCTTGGGATGAGAAGTTCTGCATATTACAGAATTTTGCATTATATAGATCATATTTCATTCATCATTAAATTTACACTGTAAACGTGCTTTAAATTACATTCCTTGGAACTAGAAATAGTAAAAATTATAAAATTTTACATAATAGTATAGGTGCAGATTCCCAATATCTGGAAGGAGAAAGTGGCTCCTAAACCCAAAAAGTCCAGTGGCCTCATTGTGAAACAAACACATAAAAAGAATTTAGTGTTTGTAAGGGACTGAATTTAAAGTGGAAAATAATTTATTTTATATATACATATGTCTATGTACATGAAAACACAGACTAATTACATCAAATGGGTTTGTTTAATTTACACTGCAAATAGAAGCGTCTTAAATTTAGACACATATGTGACTGAAAAAGAATTTTAGACGCTTAAGTGTCTTAATCTGAAAATTTAGACATTATAGATGTCTTAATTTAAGATACATAAGTGTCTTACTATGACCATGGTGTAAACGAACTGAGAATAATGTCTAAAATATCCGCGAACGTCTTATTTTAAGACACTTCATTGCTTTAAACGTGTCTTAATTTAAGACGTTTTGATTCTTCCGACGCAATCACCACCAGGGGGCACTAGCACTTCCAGTTGCGCATGCGTTTTAGATGTCTTCGTTCGAAATGGTATACGTTGTAATTCAAACAAAGTTTGTTTTTATGTAAGCGTGTATTTTAATTCGTTTTTTACGAAATGTGAAGTACTGTGATTTTAATTCGTATTAACTTGGATTATTTATTTATTGAATACATACATCTAACGTGTGTGCTCGACATCAAATGTCTCTTAGAAGCTGTCGTCGATATAAGGGCGGGATAGACACAGAACAGAAGTAGACGACGGTTGAAGATTACACCCGGAAATTCTACAAAGCGTGTGCAATGGGCTTAGTGTTAACTCGTATTAATGTATATCAATAATATTGTGTTATTCATCTTCGTCCTGTCGAAGCTGGCAAAAAAAAAAAAGAAACTTTTGCCTGGCGGGCCCTGTTTTGAGGATGAAACATCTCATTCTTTAAATATGGCTAGTCGAATGTATTATGGGATTACCTTTTAAACTGATGAAAGTCTTTCTCCCTCACTGTGGTTGTGGTAGTTTTTAAAATTTCAAATCGAGGAATTTTTCTTACCTCTTGCAAACAGCGATTGAAGTAAGTGTTATAATTTCTTTATAGTACTAAAATTAGTGTCTTTTGTGATTTTATTTATTGTACGAAACAAAATCTGACATGAAATTTAATTAGTTTTGAATCTTTTTGAAAAAAAAAAAAAAAAAAAAAAAAAAAAAAAAAAAAACACTAATTCTAGAAGTATATATTTTAAATTTATGACATTGTCTTTTATTACAAATTATGTATTATTTATTCTCATCTTTTTTCTCAAATTTAAAGTAATAACATCACTAAAAAACAGACATATTTAAAAGTTAAGTTCATTCTCTTGTTTTGTTTTGTTTTCAATATGGCAGTTCATAGTTTCAATGGCTAATGCTTATCTCATACTAAACAACCAGAAGGAAATAGAAAAAAAAAAAAAAAAAACTTTGAAAGATCTCCTGTGGATTCGAAGGTCATTTTCCAGTTAGACTTTACTGATAAGCATCGCAAGTGTGTATCATAGTGATATCATGTGGTAATTTTTTTTTTTTTTTTTTTTTTTTTTTTTTTTTTTTGCTTTGCTTTGCTTTAAAGATGTCTTGTTTAGTAGTTCATAGGAATGATAACAATAAGTCCATGTGGCAATATAAATTTTTAAAAAATCTAATTTTTAAATGATAAGGATTTTCATTTGTTTTTCGGGAAGGGGGTGGGGATTTTGTATGAAATTTTCGTAAAGCTGATACCTTAAATCTTGCACTGATTATAATGAAAGTTTTGAACTTTTAGAGTAGGACAAGATTAAAAAACACAAAATATAAATAAACAAAATACCGAAGTAATTTTTTTTTTCAATATTAACCCTTTGCACTCGAGGGCTCCGGAGCGGAGCCATTTAAAATTTGTCTTCAAACTCGAGGTCTCCGCTACGGAGACAATGCAAATAATTTTGTGATACCATGTAATCTTGGCTTTTCTAGACAGGTATCACAAAATTATTTACATTGTCTCCGTAGCGGAGCCCTCGAGTTTGAAGACAAATTTTAAATGGCTCCGCTCCGGAGCCCTCGAGTGCAAAGGGATAATGTAGAATATTTATTTATTTATTCATAGTTAAATAGCTGTTGTGATTATCATCTGATATATATGTAAAATTGCCTATGTAGCAATATAATTTTTTAAAAATCTATTTTTAAATTATATGAAGTAGAGTAGGACAAGATTATAAGAAATATATATATTTATCCATGTACTTTAAAAGCCCTCAATAGCCCTTGCCGTTCAATTTGTCCGATAATCGGAGATGTCTGCTTTTGTGAGGTAAAAATATACAAATATGTATGCCATGCGGATTAAAAAAGTATTCGCTAAATAGATGTTTCAGAATAGCTATTCGGGAATGTCCATTAACCTCCAC